>MU737041.1:5592-18222 GCA_026770625.1 Nicotiana glauca | reverse complement strand
AGGATTTAGTGGAAGGAAGTAGATTGATTAGCCATGGTTAACTTGGAATATTGGTAGTGGTGATCAGTTCATCCAACGTGATCAAGTCATGCATGTGAAGTGTGGCAGTGCATGTGATGCTTGTCGGCCGCAGTGATTGATGTTATTCAGAAGCATTCTTCTATTATAGCCTGTTATGAGTAGGCGGATCCCAGAAGGGTTATGGTGGCTTGGACCACTACTTAGAGATTGGTATATTCGATGTTGATGAGAATTCGCCTATATGTCGCTATAGTTCTCCTGAAGTGAGTTAAATGAAAAGTCTTATATGATANTTCTTGATCACTTTTCAGCGTTGGTGCAGCCGGTGGTTTGGATGTGCAGACCCGTTAATTAATTTGGAAGGTTGTGGGAGCGAGTCCCACAGGAAGATTGTATAAGTGTAGCATGTAGTCACTTGATTGATTAGAGATGTAAACCAAGTATGAGGATTTTGGTAATATCATCGATTTGAGAATTTAGGCCTGGAGGGCACTTTGTTTATTGGGATATGAATAGAGGAGGTTGCTCCAGTTATAATGGTTGTTCTTATATGTTATGAGGAATAATGAGTTACTATGAACCTTTGAAAGGTTATTAGCCAAGTTGGTGCAATCAAAAATCGGCTTGAGATCAGTGGATTGATTTATATGTGAACATGGCTTTATATCAGGCTAGTTTTGTGTTCATTTCAGTGAGCGTTCCCCATGGGGGAACAGTCGGGGTGTTATTCTGTCATCAGCTATTCCAGATAATGATGTATTGCGACGTATGAGTTGTGAAATGGCTTGGTAAATGTTTTGTGTGTTGAGGTTCCGCGTAGTGTTAATGTTATATGAGCAGGATGGCTCTTGAGATTCAGATCATGTATCGCACCTCAGTTGTGCTTGAGTTTTGTAGCCTATAGCGCTATATGTTTCCTCGGGGATGGTAGTATGCATCTCAATGTGTTTATGACCGATATTCGGTATTTGCATGTGGTGAGCGATTTAGCTCGATGTGTATCTCCTTATGTGAGTTCTACGCGTGGATCGTGTGGCACGCCGCCATGGTTATATTGTGTGGATCGGGTGGCACGCCGCCATGGTTATGCTGTTTGGATGGGGTTGCGCGCCGCAACAGTGTGATGTTCAGTACAGTTTCCCCCTAGTTTCTTTTATGTGTTTTGTTTCCCATTTTCTGAGGAAAACTCGTATAAGTTGTTAGCCCGCGTCCCATGTATGATTCGCGGGCGGGGTAATTAGATCTCCGTTTCAGAGTTTTTTTTCTTCTTGTATCATATCCTAATCGGTAGCCAATTGGTACATTGTGGCATCATATGGGACTCTTGATTGTGTCCGAGGAGGCTTATTGCCTGAGCCGTTCGTACTGGGCGAGACGAGATTATCGGACTTAGGATCAGTGCAATCTGATTATACGAAGTATATTAAGGAGCAAAGATCATGATTTGGTTCAAAATGTGGTAATGATTCTTGTTGGAGGTATAGACACAATGATTTGTTGATTCAGCAGTTGGTTATGAATTTCGATGCATCTCTTCCGTCGTGTTAGTGTTATAAAGCTTAGAGCAAGACATATGTAGGTCATGAGGTGCAATGGGAGCATCTGATTCGTTGAATTTGGGCTAAGTTGATCAGAAAATGTTATTGTGGTCCTATGAGTAAGTTATGCAGTCATGTTGGGTACAACGTGTGGTGAATGATTTGGTGATCCTATGATGAAAACATGCCTGGCATAGAATTCTGGATGTTGGAATTGGGCTCTAAGGCTTAGTTGCCTGAATAAAGGGGAGTATCTTCAGAATTTATCAATCTAATGTGCTCAGTTAAGTTGTGGTAGCACGGGAAGGTGCATAAGGTGCTAAACAGTAATTTCAANAGGAGAATTCTCATTTTGAAAGCTTAAAGTTGAAGAAATGAACTAGGATTGGAATTTTGAGTAAACGACCTCGGAATTGGGATCCGAAGGTTCCAGCAGGTTCGTATGATGATTTCGGACCGGGAGCGTTTTGGCGCCTATTGTGGAAGTTAGCATTTTAGAAGAAATCTCATAAGTTTAGCTTGAAGATCATTTCAATGTTATCAATGTCTGTTTGGGATTCCGAGACTGTGAATAGCTCCGTATGGTGATTCTGAAGTTGGGAGCATGATCGGAAGTGAACTCGGAGGTCCGTAGGTCATTTTGAAGCCATTTGGCTAAAGATAGAAATTTGAAGGTTTTTGAGAAGTTTGACCGGAGGTTGACTTTTTAATATCAGAGTCGGAATCCAATTTCGAAAGTTGGAGTAGGTCCGTAATATCAAATATGACTTGTGCGCAAAATTTAAGGTCAATCGGACGTGATTCGATAGGTCTAAACATCGGAAATAGAAGTTGGAAATTTCAAAGTTCATAAAGCTTGAATTGAGGTGTAATTCATGATTTCGGCGTTATTTGATGTGATTTCAGGCCTTGAGCAAGTCCGTAATGTGTTTTGGGATTGGTTGGTAGGTTTGGTTGAGGATCCGGGGGCCTCGGGTGGATTCCAGATGGTTAACGGATCGAATTTGGGTTAAAAACTATTGCCGGTTGCTGCTATCTGGTTTCCTTCTTCGCGAACGCGAAGCAAGTCTCTCGAACGCGAAGAGGAAAAATGGGAGGCTTCAGGTTTTGGCCTTCACTAACGCGAAGAGGAAGTCACGAATGCGGAGGGGCGGGCTGAGCGGCTACGCGAACGCGAGGAGGGGATCGCGAATGCGTAGAAGGAAAAGGTGGGCCTGGGGTCTTTGGCCTACGCGAACGCGATGCCTTTTACGTGAATGCGAAGGTTTGGGTGACTGGCCTTCGCGAACGCGAGCGGGAGACCGCGAACGCGAAGAAAGGCAGACCTGGGCTGGGCAAAATGTTTAAAAATCGGGATTTGGGTTCATTTCACCCATTTTTCATGGCTTGGGGGCGATTTTTGAGAGCATTTGAGGAGGGATTTCCGTCATCATCAAAGAGGTAAGTAATTTCTTGACATCTTAAGTTAAATACATAGATTATGGGTAGAGTAACATATAAAATTAGGGAAAATCAAGAATTTAGATGAAAGACCTAGAATTTGATAAAAACAAGATTTGATCATGGTTTTGGGTATGGAATTTGGAGAAAATCATATATTTGAGTCCGTAAGGTCATGGGTAAACTTTATCTTCGAAAAGTTTTGGATTCCGGGTACGTGGGCCCGAGGGCGTTTTGATCAACTTTCCAATCGGGGTTAGGAATTGCTATAAATTAGTTTGTAATGAATATGGGAGCATATATTAATGGATTTGCGTAACCATTGGCTAGTATTGGAGCGTGGTGCATCAATTGGAGTCCTCGGAAGAATGTGGAAATGTCGATTTTGAGTCTTCGAAGCGAGGTGAGTCTCCTTTCTAATTTTGTGAGGGGGAATTTACCCCATAGGTGAGTAAAATGGTTATGTGCTCCTATTTGTGGGGGCTACGCACGCACGAGGTGACGAGAGTCCGTGCGTAGCTACTATTATGCTATTGTCCGGGTAGTTAGGACTCAGAGGCATGTATACGTGGATGAATTGTGAACGCATAGGTAGCTTGAATTGCTTAACTCACATCGAATTAGTAAGTAAATTTCTAAAAGAATTAAACTTTATTTCTTAAATTGTTAAAGGGGAATTGGTTTTATTTGAATAAATATTTCCCGATAAATTCTTATGTGACTAATTGAGCATGTACTTTATGTGTGTTTGTGTCGCATGGATGATTCGCGAGCAGGATATGTGTTTAATTATGGAACGGGCCGAACGCCTTGGTGATAATAGATGCATCTATGGTTCGTGCCGCTCGACCCTCGGCAGTTCACACTTTACATTCTGTTGGAGCGGGCCGTCGACCTCGGCGTGATTTGCGCATATTTATTTATTACTTGGAAATTTGTAAATGTGGAATTGGCCCAACGTGGCTTTATATGAATTGATGAAATAATAAAGGATAAACCTTAGAAGCCCTTGATTTATTATTGGGGGTGTTTACATGTTTTCTGGCTTTACAACTTGAAATTTTATATAAATCCATGATTTTCATCCCGCACTTATAGAATATTGCTATTTGACCTCTAGTGAGTGTTGGAATTGGCCATCTCGTCTCTACCCCTTCGGGATTAGGCGGGATACTCACTGAGTACACGTTGATTACGTACTCATACAACACTTCTGTGCATTTTTGTTGCACAGGTACTTGATGCATTAGCGGCCTACTCGGCGCAGAAACACGGACGATTCGGGGACTAGGTGAGTTGCACTATGCAAGGCGGCCCGCAGCTCTTTAAAGTCATTTCTAGTAACTGTATTTCTTTTCTGTCCATTGTATTTCGGACGGATGCTGTGTTGTATTTTATGTCTTTATCAGCAGTCGCTCATGCACTTGTGACACCGGGTTTCTGGGAGGGTTTACAATGGATTTGTTCTAACTATTATTATTTAAATTTGAATTCTAGTAGTGAATTTTATTTATAAAAATGGAAGGAAAAATCCTAGATTTTTAAAAGTATTAAAAGAGGAATTAATTGATGAGTTAGTTGGCTGGCCTGACAGAGGTGTCCGGCGCCACCATGACCCTTAGTGGATTTTGGGTCGTGACATTTGATATTTTTTTTGGAAGTTTATCATAAATATAGTCCATGATGTTTGTGCGAAAACTTTTAGTTAGACAAAGTTGAGGATTGTTAAGGTTTAGGAGATTTTATGCAAAACTGAAACTAGGGACCTTGTAGTACTCCCTCTGTTCTATTTTAAGTGATTTTTAGTATATTTTTTTCGAAAAAGGGTTCAAAATGCCCCTAAACTATTGGAAGAGGTTTCAAATTTTCCTTTATCCACATACTAGGCTAAAAGTACCCCTCCATCCACTTTTTTTGGTTCACTTAAGCCCTTTGACCGTTAGGTCAGTGTTAAATTAAAAATAATTATTATTCTTTTTGTAAAACTTAAAAAAAAAAACTTTGCAAAATTTTTTGTATTTTTAAACTAATGCACCAATAGTCCACTAATTTAGTAAAGTCTTCTTATTTTTTTTTCAGTTTTTACAGGAAAACAATTCATTTTTTACAAGAAAAAAATTTATTTTTTTCAGTTTTGAAAGCATTTTTTTTAAATATTGGAAAAAAAGTTTTTAATAAAATATTTTCGTTTTTTAAAAATTGAAAAAAAGATTTTTGTTTTTGAATATTTTTTTTCATTTTTTTAATTTTTTATAGTATTTCGTTTTATTTTTGTTTTTCAGTTTTTTTAAAGAAAAAACATTTTCGTTTTTAAAAAAAAAAATTTAAAATGAAAATACTTTGTTGAAAATATTTTTTTTCAGTTTTTACAAAAAAAATGCTTTAAAAAACTGAATTTTTTTTTGTTGTAAAAACTAAATTATTTTTTGTAAAAGCTGGGAAAAAAAAGAAGAAGAAAACTTTACTACATTACTGTTGCATTAGTTTAAAAAACGAAAATATTTGTAAAATATTTTTTTTAAAGTTTTACAAAAAGAATAATAATTATTTTTAATTCAGCATTGACCTAACAGTCAAAGGGCATAAGTGAACCAAAAAAGTGAATTGAGAGGTATTTTTAGATGAAGGGTATTTTTAAATCTTTTCCAATAGTTTTGGGGTATTTTGAACCCTTTTCCATATTTTTTTTTGTGTTGCACAATATTTGATATTTTCAGATATCAAGAAGAAATTAACTTCTTCTTTCCAAAGTTGTCCTTGTAGTAAAGAGCCTAAGAGTAATTTGTTATATTTCCAATGAGCAAATTAAGATTAATCTGATCGATTTCATGGTTAATTAATGAACTTTAAAAATTTTCAAAAAGTAATTAAAATTCATTCAAATATCAAAAATTTAAAATTTGATTATTGGTTGGCTCCTTTATTTGTCACGACCAAAAATCCAACTATTCGTGATGACACCTAACCCAACCCACTAGGTAAGCCAGTTTAACAATAATTCAACTTCAATTGAGATTTACCGAGAATAGAATGATGGAATAATTGAATTCTTATAAAACAAGGAATCGTAGCACAAATCATGACAACAACAACAACAACCCGGTATAATCCCACTTAGTGGGGTCTTGGGAGGGTGGTGTGTACGCAGACCTTACCCCTACCCTAGGGTAGAGAGGCTGTTTCCAAATAGACCCCCGTCGTCCTTTCCTCCAAGAAATTCCCACCTTTCTCTTGGGGAGACTCGAACTCACAACCTATTGGTTGGAAGTGGAGGTTGCTTACCATTAGAGCAACCCCTCGTGTAGCACAAATCATGAGCTTCTAAGATTTAGAGTTTATAAAGCTGGTATGAAATAAATACATCATCTGTTCGAAACATACATAAACATTCATAAATCTAAAGGTACCAAGAACAAGAGGCAGCTTTAACCGGAACACATGTACATCTTTAATGCCAGCTCCCACCACAAACAACAACATCACCTTCGAAATCTTCATGCAAGGTGCAGAAGTGTAGTATGAGTACAACCGACCCCATGTACTCAATAAGTAACAATCCTAACCTCAGGTTGAAAGCAGTGATGAGCTTGGACTACGGTCAGAGTCCGACACCAACAACCAATAATATCTCGTAATAGTATAATGAAAACAATACAAGTAATACTCAAAGATATGATACTGGCTCATTCATAGATACAAAAAATAGACATGTTTTAATAGTAAAACTCAAATATTTCACCGAAATCACCAAAATGTGAGTATGTCAGAAAAATTGAGTTTCTTCCTAAAACATTCAACAACAGATTAGATGTTTCATTATCAGATGGCTTGAGGAAAGTACATCTCTATGTCTATATATCAATGTGCATGTGAAGTCATGAATGTCACAATACCGTACAACATGAGGAAATGCATCTCTACGCCTACATGTCGAGTATGCATGTCAAGTGTAATGCACCACAGTGATAAAATCATGTGCTCATGCTCTTGGAGATGTCAACCGCACACAACACTCTCAATCACTCAATCCTCTCAGTCATTCGGTCCTCCCAGTCACGCAGTCCTCCCAATCACTCAATCCTCCCAATCACTTGGCACTCACGCTCGGCAAACGCACTCGGCACTCACAATCAGCAGGTATCTGTGCTCACTGCCGGCATATCAGATTCCGGAGGGGCGGATCCTGCCCAAGCGCTAATATAAACCATTCATGGCATGAATCAGTAAAGCCTAGTGCGGTGTGCAGCTCGATCCCATAAATACCACTCACAATCAGGCCATCGACCTCACTCAGTCATCATCATCTCCATTCTTTTGGCCATACAAATCTCGTACCAATTAGCCCAACACTAATAACATGATGTGACAACAGTGATAAGAGAGACTAAGATAGGATATACAAATGAATGAATATGACTAGGTATGTAATTGCAATTTAAGCAAATAATTCAATAGCAAAAATGACCTTAGTGATTCCCAACAAAATAAACATATAGCCTAAGCATAGTTTCTAATTTGGATCATAGCTCAATTACTCTAGCACGTAAAAATTTCATGGATAGAAACAATATTAGGTAACTACACAGTACCACATAATAAACCGAGTCATAATTCACACGGTGCACGCCCACACGCCCGTCACTTAACATGAGCGTCACCTCAACACCAAACACATAACACGTATATTTAGGGGTTCATAGCCTCAGCACCAAGTTTAGAAGTGTTACTTACCTCGAATAAGCAAAGTCCAATACCGAGTAAGACAAACAATATTCTAGAAATACCATCCTGCGTGTACGACCTTTGCATGGCTCGAAACTATCCAAAAGAAACTCAAGAACATCAAACAATGCCAAAGTAAACAAATCCAATCGATAAATGTTGAATCTTTAATCAAAAGCCCAAAGTCAACCTAAACGTCAAACCCAGGCCCGCACCTTAGAGCTCGATAAAACTCATAAAATCTGACATTCCATTCAATTACGAGTCCAACCATACTAGTTTCACTGAAATCCAACTCTGTATCGATGTTCAAAACTTAAAAATTCACTTGATGAAATATTGGACAAAACCCCCAAATTTCACTTTAAAATCATCAATCGAATGCTAAAACGAAGATGGATTTATGAAATATATCCAAAACTGACTATATAACACTTACCCCAATTTATATGGTGAAAATCGCCTCCAAAATTATCAAAATTGAGCTCCCCAACCCAAAATATAACCAAATGAACGAACCCTCGATATTAAATATTTCTACCCAGCTATGCTTCCTTGTTTCTTGTGTCAAACGATCCTAAAACTCGCTTTTGATGCTTTTAATAGATTCCTTGTAATTGTTTAGTCAAGTTAGGCATTTGGATCACTCCATTTGACCGTATAATGAAGGAGATAAGTTGGTTTCAATATTTGAAAATAGTGTAGAGTTTTAAATACGAATTCATTGGCAATTTCATAATTAATCTTAAACAAAATCTGGCAGCCCAATTCTTAGTAAAATGACCATAAATTCCTTATACAATGTCGTAACTTAATGATTCCAGTTGTTGTAGTTCTAAAATTATGATACGAATCTAATGTTTCGATCAAAATAGAAATTAGAGCTCATTTGCTTATTTTGGTACAATTTATGCTTGAAAAAGAGACATCGAAACATAAAAAATGAGCGCAACACAACCCAAACCTATCCGACACTCACCGAGACCCTCAGGACCCTGTCCGAACATACCAACAAATACCATAACTTAAAACGGACTTACCCGAGGCCTCAAATCACGCATAACAACATCAAAACTACGAATCACACTTCAAATCAAACTTAATGAACTTTGAATCATTCAACTTCCAAAACACGTGTTGAACCTTATCATATCAACTCGGAATGAAGTCAGATTTTGCACACAAGTCCCAAATGATATAAAGAAGCTATTTCAATTCCCTAAACCACAATCCGTACTGACATCATTAAAGTCAAGTCCCTGTCAAACTTATGAACTTCCAAACCTTCAAATTTCTAACTTTCGCCAAATAGTGTCGATACCTTCTAGAAATATCCAAATGCAAATCCGGGTATACGCCCAAGTCCAAAATCATCATCTGTACCTAACAGAACCACCAAAACTCTGATCCGAGGTCAAGTACTAAAAAGTCAAACTTGGTCAACTATTCCAACTTAAATCTTCCTATTTTAGAATCATTTTTCCAAATCAATTTCGAATAGCCTGAAAACCAAAACCGACAATTTACACAAGTCATAATACATCATATGATGGTACTCAAGACATCAAATAACTGAAAAGAATGCAAGTGCTAAAAAATGACCAGTTGAGTTGTTACACTCTCCCCCACTTAAATATACGTTTGTCCTTGAACGTGCGAAGAGCCATTCCAAAGCCATCAAATCGCCGTGTTACCTTACCATGCACTTACCCGGGGTGATACCACATCACCCCAATCCATTTAAGCCTGAAAACACATCATAAATGAAGATTTTTTACTTTAAACTTTACGTATGCTTTAGAACCCAATTTCCAACATTCAAATTTCTTTACAATACCTGAATCTCCCATGTACACACTGTATGAGTCTGAACAAGCTATACCATGCCATAACCATAACTCAAAATGTAATCACATGATATAACACACAACTCACATACTTGTATCAATAATTCCCAATCACAATAGCTGCTCAAAACAAACCTGATACCGATAGTAAATCTCATATATAAAAAAAGCTCGTTCAAAACCTTCGTACATTGCCGATGATGAAAGAAATACGTAGAAACTCATATCCACTCATCAAATCGACAATTCATGGAGCTCTCTCACTCGTCCGACTAGAACCAAAGCCAAATTCATATCCGACTTACGATATTATTCTCCCAAACATACCGTAATCAATTCTTATAGTATCCATTCTAGGTCCAATTACCTTATCTCATCAAACACAACTATTCTATTGACATGCCACACCAATACAATCTAAAGTCACAATCGTGCAGTATGCGCATCAACAAACAACAATTGAAATGTACTCAAACATGGGAAATGACTCAAATGGGAAAACCGTCCCACAAGGTCAACAAGTGCCACCACAAACGCAATGTTACGAACCCATGGCACATAGTAGAACCAAGACAAACGAATCTATAAAAGGATCATACCCTAACATAACCTAGCTGCAATGTGTGACCCTATCTAAACACTAGTCCATATGAAATACCTCAAACCGCAATGCTCAAAATCAACAACCACGCGCAATTCGACATCAAGTACACGAAGTGCAAGACCATAAATATGGATAAGAAAATAACAAAATATACCACAACCCGAAAAGACCATAACCAAGGTGCAATCAACCATCCCACACCTCAATCACCATCTCGCTCGAATTCAGCTATAAAGCCCAAACAGAACTGCACCACGTGTGCATATAACCAACAAATAACAACCCCATGTAGCATTGAAGGGTAACATATAGAACATATCAGATACGAATAAAATCAATTCTAATCGAATGGCACATCCCTCAATAATAACAGTACGGAATCAACAAATCTGACTAGGTGTAGAATACACATCCTCATTGGTAGGGGTGTACATGGACTGGGTTGGTTCGGTTATTATCAAAACCAAACCAAACCAACTATATCGGTTTGGATTGGTTTAGTTTTGTCGGGTTTTTGGGGTTTTTGGATTTTTTGTTACCTACATATTATTTCAATCTTACTTTGTTAAATATTTGATACATATACATCTATTTAGTAAAAATATAAAAAGTTGATAAACATATTATCAATTGAAATATTCTTATGCGAGAATTCCAATAGTTAACATATAATAATTATTTTTTAGTTATCTGACAATAAGTTTTCGTTGATATACACTTTCAGGTTATTCGAATTTAGTAATTAAACATAAAAATCAATATGATACCTAAATATTAATAACCACTTCACATTTGAAAAAGATATAAGAATTTAATACATCTTAACATATGATATGAATATGTAAGAACAAAGAGATAGACGTATTTCAGTAACACTTGATAAGAAATTGATCGTACAACCCATTATTTAAGGTCAATAAATATGGAGCAATTCATATTCTATTAAATTTATATCCCGCAAGAGAATCCCAAATATTTCTAGATATTTTTTAAAGAAAATTTTAAATAAAATCTTAAATAATATATATAAAAATTATATCTTTATATGTCGGGTTGGTTCAAGTTTTTTTATTCAATACCAAACCAAATCAAACCAAACCGAGTCAGACTTTTTAATCGGTTTGGTTTGACTTTTCGGTTTGGTGCAGTTTTTCGGTTCGGTTTGTACACCCCTACTCATTGGGCCTACCAATGGGCCCCCAAAATCAACTCCAGTCATCCCTGAATAGACAAATAGCCCTCCAAAAGTCCACAACAACCTAACCACAACACGTACCACCATTTGTCTAACTTTGGCCACATTTTCACAGTCCGCAACCTCGAAACAATATGCTTCTAAAAACTCCCAATCTCCAAATCTACATAACATATGAATTACCACACTCGATCCAACTCCACCTCTCAAACGAGTAACACATATCTCGTACATAGTCATCCCATGAAAAATACTTCTATTATTCCGCCAGCGCCAAATGGAAAAAATCTGAATATCAGTTGTCGATCAACCAGGCAAAAACCGCAATACCAATAAAGCATCCAAAGTCAAAACACAGTGAACCATTTGAAATGTGCACCCTTCTTGTGTTAGTTATAAGGATCTAATGGTATCAACATAAGAAACACTATGTACATCATTACAAATGCAGTTGACGAAGTTTCATATCTTGAAATGTTTTAATAATAGCATCATCACAAACAATATCAAATATATTTTTCTACATAAGGCACAAAACAACCGCTAAATAATTCATCATTCATTCAACTTCGTAAGTTATTCTTGATAAACTTCATAGCCGAAAAAGCTCTTTCAACTGATACAATAGCAACCGGCAGAAGCAAAGCAAGTTTCACTAAGCAAATACAAGAGGATAATTTGAATGCTTCTTTGTCTGAAATAATCTTTTTGAATGATCACAAAGCCCATGTAGGTTGGAGAATCTTTCATGAACATCACAGACATCAATGATATAATTTGCAATCTAATTTTCAAGAGCACTCATACTTAATTCATCAAAGTCATCAGGATATAACTCAGCCATTCTCTGTCACGACCCAGATTTTCCACCATCAGGACTCGTGACGGCGCCTACTAACGGAGATAGGCCAGCCAAATTTTAAACATTCTCTAATAAATCTCAACAATATGAATATACGAAAAACCAATTAAATAAGAGCGGAAGACTTTAAGTTTAAATAAAATGAAATCAAAATGCGGAAGTTAAAACATATCTCGACCTAAAATCTAGTGTCACTAGCTCACGGACTGCTATAAAGTACTAAAAACAAGTCTGAAATAAGATTACATACTGTTTGTCTCGAAACAAAGAAAACAAACTAAATATAGAAGGGGCTTCAGCCCGCGAACGCCGGCTAGGCTACCTCGTGAGTCCCTGGACTGAAGACAGCTCCCGGGCGATCCTACTGCTGTTGTCCAAAAGCTGCTCCTGGATCTGTGCAA
>MU737040.1:21100-39626 GCA_026770625.1 Nicotiana glauca | reverse complement strand
CCTTTAATTGGAAAAACTCCTTCCACCACGCCCCTCGCGGGGTGCGGTAGCGCCGAAAGGAGGTGTGACAGTGAGCAAACTCCAAACCATACTAGCTAATGTGTATAAATTCTTTGAAGTAGCACTATGTATACCTAGGCCACCATTTGATTTTGCTTGGCAAATGGTAGACCAATTAATAAGGTGCATTCTTTTATGCTCATTTGTGTATCCCCAGATGAAATCCCTTTGCACCTTGTCAATTTTATTTGGAATCTTTTTTGGTCGTAAGGTATATTGCATATAGTAGTTTGGTATCGAATTTAAACAAGAGTGTGACACTATAGTTCTGCCAGCTATATTAATGAAATTCATTTTCCAAGCAGCTAGTTTGGATATCATCTTATCAACTATGAATTGGTAGTCCATTGGTCTAGGTGTAACGACCTGATCGGTCGTTTTCAGAGTTCACACCCCTATCCCCTATTAACTGCTTCCCCTAAGTTCATTTATGCTATTTTGGTTTGCCGAGACGTTCGGTGTTGGGTGTTTTAGGAGAGTTTTGGGACACTTAGTCCCTAAATGAGAGCTTAAGTATTGGAAAGTGGCCCGTTGTCGGAACAGTGTGAAGAAGACCTCGGAATGGGAATCTGATTGTTTCGTTAGCTCTGTTAGATGATTTCGGGGTTGGAAGTGTGTTCGAAATGTATTTTGGAGGTCCGTAGCTAATTTAGGCTTGAAATGCCGAAGTTTGTATTTTTGAAGTTCCGGTTTGATAGTGGGATTTTGATTTGAAGGTCGGAATGGAGTTCCGGAAGTTGCAGTAGCTCCGTCATGGCATTTGGGATGTGTGTGCAAAATTTCAGGTCATTCGGACGTGGTTTGGTTAGGTTTTTGATCGAAAGCATATTTTTGAAGATTTGGAAGTTCATAAGCTTGATTTTTGGTTTAATTCATCGTTTTAATGTTACGTTATGTGATATGGGACTTCGAGCGAGTCCGTGTTAGGTTATATGACTTTCGTGTGTGGTTAGACGGGGTTTCGGGGGGGCCTCGGGTGTGTTTAGGATGGGCTACGGGTAATTTCCCCTTGTTTATAAACTGTTGTTTCTGCTTCTGGTACTCCTTCTTCGCGTTCGCGATCTGGCCATCGCGTTCGCGAAGGCTTATCTTGGCCACCTGGAAAATCCTTTTACGCGTTCGCATTTAGAGCCTCACATTCGCGAAGCTCTACCTCTCCCTTCACCGCGTTCGCGTCCCCCTACCCCGCGTTCGCGAGGCCCAGCCTTCTCCTATTCGCGTCCTTGCCAACGCGTTCGCGTAGGCCCATTTCTGGACCCCTCCTGTTTTCTTCTACGCGTTCGCGTGGTCCACGTCACGTTCGCGTAAGCCTTCAGCCCAGACCTTCGCGTTCGCATCCTTGCCTTCGCGATCACGAAGGGTAACCTCAGTCACTTACATTTTCCTTCTCCGCGAACGCGAGCCCATCTACGCGTTCGCGATGAACAAAAGTCTTGGGCAGATATAAACATTTCAAAACGAGGGCTTAGTCATTTTTAACAAAACTCAAGCTAGAGAGCTCGGATTTGAGGGAATTTTCGAGTATTTTTCAGAGACAACGATTGGGTAACGATTCTCTTTTCTTCTATGACTAATACCCACTAATCTAATCTTAAATTCAACCTTTAATTTCGGATTTTGGAATGAAATTGGGAAAAGTTTCTTAGACCTGACCATAGGGTTTTGAGGGGCATTTGACCTCCGATTTGGGAGATTTTTATATGGTTAGACTCGTGAGAGTACGAGGGTTCTAAAAATGTTAAATTCATTCGGTTCCGAGATGTTGGCTTGAGGGGCATTTTGGTCATTTTACCTAATTTCGCGTTTTAGCTTTGAATTAAATAATAGAATTAGTTTCTTGAGATGTTAATTACAATGTGTGATTTAATTTAATAGATTTGGGCTATTTAGAGTCGAGAACTCGTGGCAAGAACGTGGTTGCTAGTTGATTTTAGCCTGTTTGAGGTAAGTATCTTGCCTAACCTTGT
The DNA here is from genome assembly GCA_026770625.1 of Nicotiana glauca. Lineage (NCBI taxonomy): Eukaryota > Viridiplantae > Streptophyta > Magnoliopsida > Solanales > Solanaceae > Nicotiana > Nicotiana glauca. The sequence continues at coordinate 37,599 of MU737040.1, read as the reverse complement.
GTGGGGGACTTCCCCTTAGGGTTTGAGTCTTCTATGTTGATTGTATTCCTTGCACGCGAGGTGACGAGTGTGTGTTCGGATTTATTTGTGGTAAATTGATCCTTTTAGGCTCTTAGACCCTTATCATCACTGAGTATGGAGCTGTTCTCAATATAATTGAGTTCCCTGCTATTAGTTTCACCTCTACATGTCTTACTTGGAAAGAAGTTAGATATCCTAGGTTTAGTTGATATTTCCTTAATTGTAATTATTTGATTCATGTTAACTTCCTTATTGTCTGGGCACTTCTTGATTGCAATTTCCTCTGTGACGTCGTGCAAAGATGTTACATATCCAATTATTGTGGTCGCCGGTGTATCTATCCCACACTTATTATGTCTTGTTATTTGTTGAGGTTATCGTGCTTCTTGGTTTTTCTGTGACCCTTCTTATGTATTGTTGGTTCCCTTGTCGGGACGTTATTATTTTCTATTATTGGTCTTTTTGCCGGGACGTTATTATTTCTATTGTGGATTCCCTTGCGGGGACGTTATCATTTCTATTGTGGATTCCCTTGTCAGGATGTTATTGTTTCTATTGTGGATTTCCTTGCCGGGACGTTATTGTCTTCTATTGTTGACTCCCTTGCCGGGATGTTGTTGTTCTATTATTTGGGTAAGAAAAAGTGATAAGGCACGAAGGGTGATGCCGTGCACATGTACATTTATGTTGATTGGGCTGTAATGCGGGATACCAAGAGATCCACAACACTTATATTGAGGATACCAAGAGATCCCCAGCACTAATATTGAGGATACCAAGAGATCCTCGGGATACCAAGAGATCCCCAGGACATGTATTGAGGATACCAAGAGATCCTCGGGATACCAAGAGATCCTAGTNCTCGGGATACCAAGAGATCCCTAGCGCACATATTTATGTTTTGGGACTACAGGACGATATCCTGGGAGATCCCCTGTTACACTCATTTTGTTCTGAGCTGATGTTTTTGTTGATTCTGTCCGTGTACAAACATTTCGGGTGCTTGTCGTTCCCTCTCTTATACTTACTAGCTAGTGGAGTTCTTGTTAAACACACTTGCACAAGCATACACGTAGTTGGACTCTCCCCATTAGAGGTGAATACCTTCCGATTTTGCTAAGGGTGGAGATACGCCCTCGTTATCCATTATATATGTGAGAGTGGCCCTAGTTATCCAGTTAGTTGTCAGCATGATCGTGAGATTGATGGGGCACAGGATGCCAAGTGTTAGATTTCAGATGCTAGGCTTTCGTGAGTTATGATTCGTCCGAGACTTGGTGAAATTGTAGTAAGAGTTGAATAAGAACTTATGTGAACATCATTGGAGGATATGAGTTGTTGACTAGCGGCCCTTGTTGTGTCTTGATCTTAGGATTTGGATTGTGATTCTGCCGTTATTTTGTATCATCATTTATTATATTCTCGTTGTTACTGTTGCCTTCCCCTTTATTGTTATCTGTAGCATTTTTGACTATCCATGCAGACTTTACATATTTATATATCGTTTCCTTATCTACCATGATTATACTGTTTATTGACCGGTAGGTGCCTTGACTGTCTCTCTTCGCTACTCCACCGAGGTTAGTCTTGATACTTACGGGGCACCGTCGTGGTGTGCTCATACTACTCTTCTGCACATTTTTGTTGTGCAGATACGGGTACTCCCATTCAGTTCTGTCAGCCTTGGAAGAAGGCGTATCAGTAAAGACTTCAAGGTATATCTGCTACATCCGTAGACCAAGGAGTCCCTTTTCAGCTTTTCTATAATAAGTATAGTTCTTCCAGTATTTTATCCTTTGTATAGATATTCTTGAGTTAGAGCCTCATATGCTTCCCTTAGCTTGTGATTTGTGAGTTCTTGGGTTTTGGTGAGTTTGTTAGCTTTGAGAATTGTTGTGGTATGTGTCGAGCGGCACCTTAAACCTTGTTTACTTTTACCAGTTCAGTTTTATTTATTTTCTTCCGCAAATTTTGGTTTATCTTCCGCATTGTTAGGCTTACCTAGTCATAGGGACTAGGTGCCATCACGACATGTTCATGGAGGGTGAACTGGGGTCGTGACAAGTTGGTATCAGAGCTCTAGGTTCATAGGAGTCACAAATCACAAGCCAGTTTATTAGAGTCTCGTGGATCGGTACGGAGACGTCTGTACTTATCTGCGAGAGGCTATGTAACCGTTAGGAAAATTCAACTTCATTTGTTTTCCCTGTCGTGCGAGATTTTTGAAATCCACGATCCTAAACCTCTATCTTCTACTCTCTCACAAATGGTGAGGACACGTGCTACCCGAGGTGACCACGCACCCGCGCCCCCTGCTGCAGCCGTCGGAGGTCGGGGCCGGGGTAGAGTTCGAGGACGCGCACGTGGTGTAAAGAGCGCCTGTGCGAGCTGCTACCGAGGTACCGCCAGCAGATCCAGCCGGAGTCCAAACACCGGACACGCCTACTGCTACTACTACTCCAGCCCTCCAGGAGACTCTGGTACAGTTCATGAGTATGTACACCACTTTGGCTCAGACAGGATTGCTTCCCCTTGCTGCAGCCATATCCCATTGGGGGGGAGGAGCACAGACTCCCACCGACCGCACTCCTGAGCAGCGAGCGCATGTTGAGTAGGTCCTAGAGATTATTCCTGCGCCGCCTGTGGCACCAGCTCAGCCTGAGGGCATGGCAGCGGCTTCCGATCAGGAGCAGATGAGACTAGAGAGGTTCAAGAAGTATGATCCTCCGATGTTCAGTGGATTAGCATCAGATGATGCCTTGGGGTTTCTTGATAAGTGCTACCATATTCTCCGTACTATGGGTATCTCTGGATCGAGCGGGGTTTCTTTCACTACCTTTCAACTTCGAGGAGCCGCCTATGATTGGTGGCGCACCTATGAGTTAGACAGCCCAGACGAGGCAGCTTCACTGACTTGGACCCATTTTTCAGATATGTTTCTACGGGAGTTTATCCCTCAGAGCCTCAGGGATGCATGGCGCACGGAGTTTAAGCATTTGCGTCAGGGTGCTATGACCGTATCGGAGTATGCTGTCCGATACACCAGTTTGGCTAGACATGCCTCAGCCTTGGTTTCTACTGATCGCGAAAAGGTTCGTCGGTTTATTTAGGGGCTTATTCCTAGCATCAGGTCGAGTATGGCCCGTGAGTTGGAGATGGATATTTTGTACCAGCAAGTGGTGAGCGTTGCTAGGAGGATAGAGGGTATCCACGCTAGAGAGAGAGAGGGCAGGCAGGGTCATGAGAGAAAGAGCAGACGAGATCAGGAGAGAGAGTTAGAGGAGGCGAGGAGGCCTCGTAGACCGGTGAGATATACTGGTCCTTATTTTGGAGGTAGGGTGCGTTATGGTAGAGGTTTTGTGGGTCATCCAGTTCAGTTCGCGCTTCAGACTCAGCATGGTGACTCGGGTGCTCATGGGTCTCGGAGTACCCGTATCGCACAGTTCCCACCGCCTCATCAGCAGAGAGGGTGCTTTGAGTGTGGAGGTACTAGCCACATGATGAGAGATTGTCCCAGACTTCAGACTGGTGTGTCCCAACAAGGTATTCAGGCAGATAGAGGGCGCCCAAGAGGGGGAGGCCCGACTCGTTGATGTGTTTCATATAGTAGGCTTAAGGCCGGTGCGCCAGTTGAATGTCATTCAGGTACGGATTCAGTTTGTTATAGAAGGGCACTATCTATAGTTTATCACAGTTTTGCTTATCGGGGTGAGTTTCCTTGTTTGTTGTTCCATTTATGGGAGTGCTTCATGATTTGCACTCTGTCTATGTGATTATCCTGTTGGGAGGTTTTATGAGTCATAGCCATGTCTATCGTCTGTTTCTAGCCGTTGTCGAGAGTTACGAGGCTAGTAGTATTTTCCTCTTGTCTGTTTTGGTAGGCTTGATGTGACTTCTGAGCATTCTTGGTTACGAGCAGTGGTTTCTATGCTCCACCGGTGTGGGAGCTAGTCTGTATTGTAAATTATAGACGGTATTGATCTAGTGAGTCTCTAGATGGGTTGATGTGTGCCCTACTTGTGATTCAGTGTTGAGGGCGGGACCCTCGTGATTTCAGGTGGTTTGATATGTTGAGACCGGGTTGTGTACTACTGTGAGAGTTATATCAGTATAAGATCCTTGTGAGTCCTTTATATGCTTTCATTCTTTCTTGATAGATGTCCTTGTAGATTTTTGTTGTGGAATAATTTGTACTAGTTTGATTTGTTTGTTAGCTCCCTTATGTGTTTTCCCTTCCCATATTCATTCACTTTCATTTTATGCTTCTCGAGTCTTAGTTGTGGGGTGTGCACCCGTTGTGTTGGATGAGATTTGGTTATCCGGGTGTTTTGTTATGTGGTTTTCGTGGTTATTGGATCATCGCCAGTATTGTGGAGGTTTGAAAAGAGTTCCTGTGAAGATGAGGCTTATGGACGGTACAGATTTGATCTCAGGCAAGTATTGCTATCAGAAATATTATTGTGGGCCTATGTGTACTATGTCATGTTGTGTGGTTGTACCTTGTGTGTGTTGGCTTGTATTGAATTAGCTGGTTGAGACTGATACCGAATATGGACTTAGAATCGGGTCTTTTGGAAATAGATGGAAGGTAAGAATTCTGGCTTGTAAGCTTAGTGGTATTGCTAGAAAGGCTAAAATTTCAGATGAGATGGTGTCGTCATGCTTATGTGGATTGGGGTGATGTGGGATCACCCGCGGGTGTATGTTGGAAGTGCGCACTCAGTGGCTTGAAGACTTCAGGTATGTTCTCTATGCTCGTTCGAGGACGAACGAATGTTTAAGTGTGGGAGGATGTAATGACCCGACCGTCGTTTTCAGAGTTCATGCCCCTATCCCCTATTAACTGCTTCCCCTAAGTTCATTTCTGCTATTTTGGTTTGCCGGGATGTTCGGTGTTGGGTGTTTTAGGAGAGTTTTGGGACACTTAGTCCCTAAATGAGAGCTTAAGTGTTGGAAAGTGGTCCGTTGTCGGAACAGTGTGAAGAAGACCTCAGAATGGGAATTTGATGGCTCCAGTAGCTCCGTTAGGTGATTTCGGGGTTGGGAGCATGTTCGGAATGTGTTTTGGAGGTCCGTAGCTAATTTAGGCTTGAAATACCGAAGTTTGAATTTTTGAAGTTCCGGCCCGATAGTAGGATTTTGATCCGAAGGTCGTAATGGAATTCCGGAAGTTTCAGTAACTCCGTCATGGCATTTGGGATGTGTGTGCAAAATTTTAGGTCATTCGGATGTGGTTTGGTTAGGTTTTTGATCGAAAGCGTATTTTTGAAGATTTGGAAGTTCATAAGCTTGATTTTTGAGTTAATTCATCGTTTCGATGTTGCGTTATGTGATTTGGGACTTCGAGTGAGTCCGTGTTAGGTTATATGACTTGGGTGTGTGGTTAGACGTGGTTTCGGGAGGGAGGGGGGGCCTCGGGTGTGTTTAGGATGGGCTACGGGTAATTTCCCCTTGTTTTTAAACTGTTGTTGCTGCTTCTGGTACTCCTTCTTCGCGTTCGCGATCTGGCCATCGCGTTCGCGAAGGCTTATCTTGGCCACCTGGAAAATCCTTCTACGCGTTCGTGTTTAGAGCCTCACGTTCGCGAAGCTCTGCCTCTCCCTTCACCGCGTTCGCGAGGCCCAGCCTTCTCCTATTCGCGTCCTTGCCAACGCGTTCGCGTAGGCCCATTTCTAGACCCCTCCTGTTTTCTTCTACGCGTTCGCGTGGTCCACGTCGCGTTCGCGTAAGCCTTCAGCCCAGACCTTCGCGTTCGCATCCTTGCATTCGCGATTGCAAAGGGTAACCTCAGTCACTTCCATTTTTCTTCTCCGCGAATGCGAGCCCATCTACACGTTCGCGATGAACAAAAGGCCTGGGCCGATATAAACATTTCAAAACGAGGGCTTAGCCATTTTTAACAAAACTCAAGCAAGAGAGCTCGGATTTGAGGGAATTTTCGAGGGTTTTTCAGAGGCAACGATTGGGTAACGATTCTCTTCTCTTCTATGACTAATACCCACTAATCTAATCTTAAATTCAACCTTTAATTTTAGATTTTGGAATGAAATTGGGGAAAAGTTCTTAGACCTAACCATAGGGTTTTGAGGGGGCATTTGACCTCCGATTTGGGAGATTTTGGTATGGTTAGACTCGTGAGAGTACGAGGGTTCTGAAAATGTTAAATTCATCCGGTTTCGAGACGTTGGCCTGAGAGGCATTTTGGTCATTTTACCTAATTTCGCGTTTTAGCTTTGAATTAAATAATAGAATCAGTTGCTTGAGATGTTAATTACAATATGTGATTTACTTTATTAGATTTGGGCCATTTGGAGTTGAGAACTCGTGGCAAGAACGTGGTTGCTAGTTGATTTTAGCCGGTTTGAGGTAAGTATCCTGCCTAACCTTGTGTGGGGGACTTCCCCTTAGAGTTTGAGTTTTCTATGTTGATTGTATTCCTTGCACGCGAGGTGACGAGTGTGTGCTAAGATTTATTTGTGGTAAATTGATCCTTTTAGGCTCTTAGACCCTTATCATCACTGAGTATGGAGTTGTTCTCGATATAATTGAGTTCCCTGCTATTAGTTTCACCTCTACATGTCTTACTTGGAAAGAAGTTAGATATCCTAGGTTTAGTTGATATTTCCTTAGTTGTAATTATTATTCATGTTAACTTCCTTATTGTCTGGGCACTTCTTGATTGCAATTTCCTCTGTGACGTCGTGCAAAGATGTTACATATCCAATTGTTGTGGTCACTGGTGTAGCTATCCCACACTTATTATGTCTTGTTATTTGTTGAGGTTATCGTGCTTCTTGGTTTTTCCGTGACCCTTCTTATGTATTGTTGGTTCCATTGCCGGGACGTTATTGTTTTCTATTGTTGGTCCTTTTGCCGAGACGTTATTATTTCTATTGTTGATTCCCTTGCCGGGACGTTATCATTTCAATTGTGGATTCCCTTGTCGGGATGTTATTGTTTCTATTGTGGATTCCCTTGCCGAGACTTTATTGTCTTCTATTGTTGACTCCCTTGCCGGGATGTTGTTGTTCTATTATTTGGGTGAGAAAAAGTGATAAGGTATGAAGGGTGATGCCGTGAACATGTACATTTATGTTGATTGGGCTATAATGCGGGATACTAAGAGATCCCCAGCATTTATATCGAGGATACCAAGAGATCCTCGGGATACCAAGAGATCCCCAGCACTTATATTGAGGATACCAAGAGATCCTCGGGATACCAAGAGATCCCCAGCACTTATATTGAGGATACCAAGAGATCCTCGGGATACCAAGAGATCCCCAGCATATGTATTGAGGATACCAAGAGATCCCTAGTACATATATTGAGGATACCAAGAGATCCTAGGGATACCAAGAGATCCCTAGTACATATATTGAGGATACCAAGAGATCCACGGGATACCAAGAGATCCCTAGCGCACATATTTATGTTTTGGGACTACAGGACGATATCCTGGGAGATCCCCTATTACACTCATTTTGTTCTGAGCTGATGTTTTTGTTGATTCTGTCCGTGTGCAAACATTTCGGGTGCTTGTCGTTCCCTCTCTTATACTTACTAGCTGGTGGAGTTCTTGTTAAACACACTTGCACAAGCATACACGTAGTTAGACTCTCCCCATTAGAGGTGAATACCTTCCGATTTTGCTAAGGGTGGAGATATGCCCTCGTTATCCATTATATATGTGAGAGTGGCCCTAGTTATCCAGTTAGTTGTCAGCATGATCGTGAGATTGATGGGGCACAGGATGTCAGGTGTTAGATTTCAGATGCTGGGCTTTCGTGAGTTATGATTCGTCCGAGACTTGGTGAAATTATAGTAGGAGTTGAATAAGACCTTATGTGAACATCATTGGAGGATATGAGTTGTTGACTAGCGGCCCTTGCTGTGTCTTGATCTTAGGATTTGGATTGTGATTCTACCGTTATTTTGTATCATCATTTATTATATTCTCGTTGTTACTGTTGCCTTCCCCTTCATTATTTTTTGTAGCATTTTTGACTATCCATGCAGACTTTACATATTTATATATCGTTTCCTTATCTACCATGATTATACTGTTTATTGACCGGTAGGTGACTTGACTGTCCCTCGTCACTACTCCACCGAGGTTAGTCTTGATACTTACTGGGCACCGCCGTGGTGTGCTCATACTACTCTTCTGCACACTTTTGTTGTGCAGATACCGGTACTCCCGTTCAGTTCTGTCAGCCTTGGAAGAAGGTGTATCGGTAAAGACTTCAAGGTATATCTGCTACGTCCGCAGACTAAGGAGTCCCTTTCTAGCTTTTCTATAATTAGTATAGTTCTTCCAGTATTTTATCCTTTGTATAGATATTCTTGAGTCAGAGCCTCATATGCTTCCCTTAGCTTGTGATTTGTGAGTTTCCGGGTTTTGGGGAGTTTGTTAGCTTTGAGAATTGTTGTGGTATGTGCCGAGCGGCACATTAAACCTTGTTTACTTTTACCAGTTCAGTTTTATTTATTTTCTTCCGCAAATATTGGTTTATCTTCCGCATTGTTAGGCTTACCTAGTCATAGGGACTAGGTGCCATCACGACATGTTCATGGAGGGTGAACTGGGTTCGTGACACTAGGAGAACTATTTAATATTGGGAATCCTAGGTAGGTGCCAAATGAATCACGAATCCTAATACCTAGTATGTTAGTAATATCTTTTATGTCGGATTCAGGAAAAATTTTTGAGAACAAAATTTTAGATTTGGAGAGATTAATTTTTTGCCCAGAAATATTACAAAAATAATCAAGACCTTCTTTGATGGAGTTACATGATTTTTTATTGGCTTAGCCATCAAAGTGAGATCGTCCGCAAAGAACAAATGGGAAAAATTTGGACACTTCCTTCCAGTGGTTATTGGATCCCATTTCCTTATATCTACTTGATAGTGAATATATCTTGAAAGCATTTCCAGACAAAGTATGAAGATATAGGGAGAAATGGGGTCCCCTTGTCTAATTCCCCTACTTGGTTCAAAAGAGTTTGTAACAGAGCCATTTACTAGGACTGATATCAAACTAGTTGTAATACAGTTTAACAGAAGTTTTGAGAACTTGGGAGGAAATTTGAAGTATTGAAGGGTGTGATGTATAAAGAACCATTTAATATGATCAAAAGCCTTTTCCAAATCGATTTTGAGGATCATTTGACCTTGCTTTCCCTTTAATCTTTTTAAGTTTGAAACTAGGTCTTGGATAATGACTGCATTATCAGAAGCTCTTCTGTTTTTCACAAAGCTAGCTTGGAAGGGACTAATTAGGTTATTTAGAAAAGGTTTTAGTCTATTAGCTAGTATCTTTGTGATTATTTTGTATATGGTATTACACAAACCAATTGGCCTAAAATTTCTAACGTTGTTTGCATTAGGAATTTTGGGTATTAGACAAAGGTAGGTATTGTTAATAATAGGAGGGATCACTTGGCTGTCAAAGATGTCTTTACAAAGTTTCACAACTAAAGGACCTATGATACTCTAATATTTTTGGTAAAAAAAAAGGATGGAGTCCATCCAGTCCCAGAGCTTTAAAAGGCTTGAAAGAAAAAATAGCCCTTTTAATCTCAATTTCTTGCAAGGGTCTATCCAGTGCACTAATGTCGACTTGGCTAATATTTGCACTAGGGTTTGGGGGTTTCTCCTACTGATCATGGCATGGGAAGTTGTAAAAGTATTTTCAAAATAATTCTTGACATAAGACATAACTAGAAGGGGATCATTGGTCCATTTACCAACATCATCTTTAAAAAATAATTTTATTACATCTTTTGCTATTTGAGGCACAAATGGGGAAAATTTTTGTGTTGGAGTCACCTTCATTTAACCACATGATCCTAGATCTAATCTTCCAGTAATCATCCTCAATTAAGAGAAGGTCATTTTAATCTCGTTTTAATTCTTTTTCCATATTTTGTAAGAAACTACTCGTAGCATAATGGTTAGAATTTTGAATGCCATTTAGGCGAGCTAATAATTTATGCTTTTTTCCTATTATGTCACCAAACGTATTAACTTTTCACTTTTTTAGGCATTGAACAAAGCTGTGACAGTTCCTAAGGAAATCTAGATCACACCATTTTTTTTTCTAATAGAGGTTGGAATTCCGGGTGATTACACTAAAAAGTTTCTAGTATAAAGGGTTGCTTATAAAAGAGTATATTTTTAGGAATTAGTTCAACTAGAATGGGGTTGTGATCCGAGTAAGTTTTACGAAGATGAATTATAGAACTATTAGAGAATAATTCGATCCAATCATCATTTTCAAAAACCTTATCCAACCTCTCCATTATTAAGCCATTTTTTTATGCCTATGATTGGACCAAGTAAACTTGCAGCCCTTGAATCCAAGATCAATGAGATTGCAGCTATTATTCTTGGACCAAAGGAATTTAGCTCGAGAATCTTTTATAGGCCTACCTCCAAACTTATCATTGGTAGTAAAAACATTATTGAAATCCCCTCCCACCATCCAGGGACCTATATGGTTTCTACTAATTTTTTCTAGGTTTTCCCACATAGCATTTCTATTATATAAATCAGTGCTAGCATAAATAGTACTAAAGAGCCACCGTTTATGTATAGGTAATACCTCAATCATTGCAAGGATTTCCGGATTTCTACAGATGAAGTTTTGGACAGTCACCACCTCATGGTTGTATAGAAGCACAATTCCTCCAGCTTGGCCATCGGATGGAACCTCTATCATTTCTGTGAAGCCAAAGTCATTGAGTAGTTCAACATGGCTTCCCATTCTTGTTTCCAGCGAAGCCACCATGCAAGGTCTTTAAGTGTCGACCATCTCTCTGAAATTCCTCCTAAAGTTTTCATTATTGCCACATATTATATTCCAAATAATAACATTTGTTAGACGATTCATAGAGACATTAAGGTTTTAGTTTGGTGGTTCCCCATTTTTCCCTCACAATCCCCAGAATTGGGTTCCTTCTTAAAGCTGGTACTAATACCATATCCCTGTTCCCCACAGTTAGATCCTGGGGTGGTTTGATGTCCATCGAGCATTTGTACAATGCTAATGGGCAGTTGAGTACGTGCTTCTTCTCTTGCATCTCCATAAAGAGAAATACTTTTACCCCGTCTAGGTTTGAGAACTCTATGATTTGTTCTAAAATTATATTGAGAGGTTCCTCTTCCTCCATTTATGCCTCTACTGGTTCTAGGTTTTAGGCTGGTTTTTGAGGTGGTGATGGGGGTTGATGAGGTGGTTGAGGAATGTGTTGCTCCTGGACTGGTGGGGGATTCTCCCATGGCATGAAAATAGGGTTAAGTTGAGTTAGTGTCTTTGAGGGAAAGAATGGCATGTCCAGAAGAGCATTGTGAGGGTATATGGGGTTAAAGTAAGGTGGTAAATTCCAATAGTTTCTCATTGCATGCACTAGTTGAGGGTTTACTGAGGGAGTTAGGGGTTGTAGGATGTTGTTTAGCCATACTTGGTTGAGGTAGTTGTTCATGGCTAGTCTCATACCCTCCGCTACTAGTTGAGTCCTGGCCGTTGATTTGCAGATTGAATGATACTGCATGGCCCATTAATCCCATTTCTATCCATGACACTGGCTAGTAGTCATGTGCTTGTGGTGGTTGAACGTAAATTATCTGAGGATTTTCTATTTAGGGAGGAAAGGATGGTAGGTTTTCCATGGCAATTGCTCTGTGTTGCCTTTGAATCTGTATCAGCCTGGGTCGTCTCCTTATGGCTGATGGAATTCTAGGCATTTTGAGAAGGGATAGGAATACTTAACGTTTCTAACTTAGGCATGGGAGAAGGGCTAGGAGTTGCTTGAGAAGGATTGGGTGGTAGGGTAATGATTTGGTGTTCCGATTGCATGGCTTTTGGTTGCCCAATGCCATGGTTTATAGATATTTCGTCTATAGGAGTAGTATCCATTGCTTGGTTATTGTAATTGGACAAATGTAAGTCTTGGCCATCTTTATTTGTCATTTATCTTACATGCTCATGGTGGGAGAGATTATGAGATCCTAATGGAAGATTTTTGTCTAGATTTTTGGTTAATGTAGTATAATTACCAAAAAGTTTTATTTTATTAGTAGGGAGGGCAGTGGAGGTATTATTAGTAGAAGGGTTACAATTGTCCTTTCCCCTTAATTCTTGCATGGGATCATTTTCTCTTTTTTTGAAGTAGACATGTTAATATCCAAAATGGCACAATCTTCATTTGTGTTGGACATTTGTTCTCTTGCATGGCTAGTATTAGGATTATTAAGCAAATTCTTTTTTTTTTTTGGATGGTTTCATTAGTGGTTTCCTCTAAAACCATGTGATCATTTTCTAAGATATTAAAATTATTTTTAATTATTAAGTAAGTAGTAGTTTTGGTCATATTTGCCGGATTTCTTACCATGGAGGTGGCAGTAGTAATTTTATCTTTCTTTATGTCCATTGAATTAGTGGAGTCCTTTGGATCCTTTGATTTGTACTGTAAATATTTAGTATCAAGATACTTACCAGTGCTAGCATTGAACATCTTAATGGAATACCTGGACCTTTGTGGTTGTTGATTGGCTTGGTGGTATCTTGATGAATGCTCCTTGATGCTGGCCTCTTTCCCTTGCTAAATGAGACTGTTTTCAACTACTCTTCTTGGTTTTCCAGAATTGAGTTAGTTGCATGTGCTTTGGTTCCTTCTTTAATTTATTTGGCATCTAATTTAATAAAAGTCCACTGATTTTTTGTGTGTCCTAGCCTACCACAATTTGTGCATAAGAAATTATCTCATTCGTAATGGATGTGTTGTTTGTGTTGCCCCACATATAGAAATGATTGGACTGGGATTTCTAAGGGAAGTTTAACACATAGTCTTGCATATCTTTCCCTTAGTATAGTTGAGGTACAAACAACAACCCTTAATAATCGACCAATCACATTGCCAATTTTTCCAGTATTTTTCCATCATAAAATTATGTAGGCAGTTGTGGGAGTCTAACCCATGCAGCCGTTGTTGTTAACCTCTCTTTCGAAGCTACAAAATTTGGTTTCCATTTAGTAATGGAGAGGAAGTGTCCATTAATAAACCAAGGGCCTTGTTGAATAGCTTTTTCCATATTGTCTTTTTTTTTAACTTGATTATATAGTAGTCTTCTCCTAGATCAATAATTTGGAAATCTTCCATTGGTCTCCATAAGTATTGGATTTTCTTTTGCAAGAAGTGGTGCACCATGCGTTTGCCTACTAATTTTATTATGATAGCATACTTCCAAGGCTCGTAAATTCTTTGTCTATCTTCTTCTGAAAAGCAATAACTTTGATGCCTCTTGCAATAAGGGACTCCGGATTGTCATCCCTTTCTTCCGTTTGAGAATTTTCTCTTAACTCCATATCTTTATGGTTTAGGGTAAAATCAAACATAATTGGATTAGATGTTGTTAGCATGTCCTTGAAGGATAATTTAGTTTGTAGGTTGGATTGTATGGAAACGCCATGATCAATATCAGGTGGTTTGGGTAGTTTTTGGCTTGGGGATTCATGATTCAGGAGTTTCATTTGAGAGAATTAAAAAAAAAGTTAATCAATCTTTTTGAGAAGAATTAAAATCTTGAGTTTTCAATTAAAGCTAATTGCTACTTGTTTTTTTTTTGGGCCTTGTAAAATCACTCTCTAACTATTCTCTTACTATAATGTTGGTATATTAGGTATAATCCATTCACTACACAAGTTTTTGTAATACAAAAAGTTATTGGTCTACATATTTCTTATAAATTTTCTCGGTACGATATATATTATATATGTGTAAATTTATATGCATCCAATATTTATACTAATTACATGTCTTTTATATATGATATGTATTCTTACTTTAATTTTATTTATTGAGGTGAAATTATTTGATCTGATATACATTCAGATCTCTGTATAATAGTATCCGTATAACATTCATTTATATAAAAAATTTTTTTGGAAACCGATTTATTATATTATATTTTACCTCTCTATAATAGTTTTATATGTATAACAACATCCATATTTATAACAATACGCTTTCATAAAACTATCCCTCTATTGTAATGACCCGGCCGATCGTTTTAAGAATTAACACCCCAATCCCCTATTAACTATATTCCCCGTATTTATTTATGATATTATGAGTTGCCGGGAGGATTTATTTAGTGTTTCGAAGATTTTTGGGACATTTAGTCCCTAAATAAGAGTGTAAATTCTATAATTTGGATCGTAGTCGGAGCAATGTGAAGACAGCCTTGGAATGGAATTTCGTTTGTTCTGTTAGCTCCGTTGGACGATTTCAGGCTTAGGAGCGTGTTTGGATTATGTTTTGGAGGTTCGTAGCTTATTTCAGCTTGAAATGCTGAAAGTTGAATTTTTGAAGTTTTTAGCTCGATAATGAGATTTTTATATCGGGGTCGGAATGGAATTTTGGAAGTTGGAGTAGGTCCGTTGTGTTAATTGGGACGTATGTGCAAAATTTCAGGTAATTCAGACGAGGTTTGATAGACTTTTTGATCGAAAGCAGAAATTTGAAATTTTGAAAATCTTTAGGTTTGGATTGGAGAGTGATTTATGGTTTTAGCATTGTTTGATGTGATTCGAAGGTTGGAATAAATTTGTATGATATTTTAGGATTGGTTGGCAGGTTTATTTGAGATCACGGGGGCCTCGGGTGCTTAACGGAAGTAGGATTGGACTTAGGAGAAATCTGAAGGTTGCTGAAACTATGTCATAATCGTACCTGCAGTTAGGGGACCACAGGTGTGTGATCGCAGAAGCACTTGAGGAGCCGCAGATGTGGCTATATGCTTGGAAGCCAGTTTTTGCAAGTGCGATAGTTTAAGCGCACCTGCGAGATCGCAGGTGCGGTAGAAGAAGCGTAGGTGCGGCCTAGGGAAATTAATGAAATCTCCCAAATACGCACCTAGTACCGCAGGTGCGGGTCCGCATGTGTGAGTAAATGTCCGCAGATGCGAAAATCCTTGGCCAAAACCTATATAAAGGCTCAATCGTGATTTTGCCCATTTTCATCCGAAGTTTTGTGCTTTTGGGAGGTTTTTGGAAGAGGATTCAAGAGAGCTTCGAGGAGGTAAGATTTTTGGAACCCAAACTCGTTATTATTGTATTTTCTACTAATTTGGGCAAGGAACATAGGGGAATTAAGTGTTGAATTTGAGGGTTTAGGGTTTGAAATTGGAGACTTAAAATTGGAGATTTGAGGGGTTATTTTTGGTCCAATTCTTGTGTTTTTGGTATGTATGAACTCGTGAGAGTATGAGGATTCAAAATTTATAAATTTTACCCGATTCCGAGACATGAGCCTGGGGGACTTTTTGGGCATTTTTTTAAATTTCGCGTATTAGCTTCAAATTAATTAGTTGAATTAGTTACTTGAAATTATATTTACATTATGCAATTACTTTGAATAGATTTGGGTCATTCGGAGTCGGATATTCGTGGCAAGAACGTGGTATTGAGTTGAATGAGCAGGTTCGAGGTAAGTGGCTTGCCTAACCTTGTGTGGGGAAACTCCCCTTAGGATTTGGTATTGTTGATATATGAAATACCTTATACGTGAGGTGATGAGTGCATACATGTGCTAATTGTTGGAAATCATGTTTTCATTAAGTAACTATAACTGAATTTTCTTTCCTTATGCTACCTACAAATTAATCGTAATGTTAGCTTAGAAAAGCATGTCTAGTTGGCTTAATTGCCTTACTTGTTCAAACTGTTTTATTTGAATTTCATGCAGCATGCTAGGTTAGAATTATCTGTTTAACTTGATATGGAGTTTGGACTGAATTGAATATTCTTCGTATTGCTGCTGTGTGTTTACTTTGGGACTACGGGACGGTATCCCAGGAGATCCCCCTGCATGTTTACTTTAGGACTATGGATTTGTATTGCTCCCTGCACTTTTATATTGGAACTACGGGACTGCACACGGTAGATTTCCCGGTACTGGGTATTTGTATTTGGGACTACGGATCGATATTTCGGAAGATCCCCGCGCACTATGAGTTGGACTACGGGACAACACCTGGGAGATCCACTGGATATTTATATTTGGGACTATAGGACGGTATCCCGGTGTTACGATTCGTAGTAATAAGTCACGACAGTGTTTCACCCCGCAATATTTTACGTTGAATTTGTCGTAAGGTAATTGACATTAGTCCAAGGAAAAGATTATTTTGGGATTATAAGGATTATGCTATTTTACAAGTGATTAGTAATTTCATGAAGGTGAAAGAGGGAGCAAGTCTAAAAAAATAAATTTTGTCAAAGTTTGCCATTTTGGAATAAAATACGGCCTGAGCTAAAATATATAGTATTTATGGACTAGTACTATACAAGGTACCACATGGCCATAATAGTAAGGCGTATAAGGTATGTAAAAAGTGAGTAATATTTTAAGTAAGTGGGAATAATTTTCAATTTTATGGGTAATTGATTAATTATCAGGTAACATGACATTA
>MU737038.1:99019-163686 GCA_026770625.1 Nicotiana glauca | reverse complement strand
TATATATATATATATATATATATATATATATATATATATATATATAGTGTGTGTGTGTGTGTGTGTGTGTGTGTGGTAGTTATTTTTTTTTCATTTTTTATGTATATTTTACATAAATAGATTTTTCATTTTTTTATTTTAAAATAATTTTAAAACTCCAATTTGAAACTACTCCCCACTTTGAATTGGTAATTTTGTTATTTTTTTTAATTTCGTTTTTTATTATAAAATAATTTAAAAACTCAAACTTGAAACTACTCCCACCCAATTTGAATGGTAGTTATTTTTTATATATTTGTTTTTCTTTTTTTATTATATTTAATTATAATATATCTATATTTATTAATCCAAATAAATTAACCAATTAATATATATAGTAGTTTTTTATTGTATTTTATTATTTTCATTTTTATATGTATTTCAATTCAAAAATAAGTACCAATAACTAATTAGTAACCAATTATTCCATGTGACATTTTTTTAGGATGCCACTTGGATTAAGGAGAGGGTTTTTTCTTCCCCTTTTAATAATATATAGATATATATATTTTTGTTTTTATATGTATATTATATATAAATAGATTTTTTTTATTTTTTTATTTTAAAATAATTTTAAAACTCCAATTTGAAACTACTCTCCAATTTTAATTGTTATTTTATTATTTTTTAATTTTGTTTTTTAGTTTAAAATAATTTAAAAACTCAAACATGAAACTACTCCCACCCAATTTGAATGGTAGTTATTTTTTTTATATATATTTTTTCATTTTTTTATTATATTTAATTATAAGATATCTATATTTATTAATCCAAATAAAGTAACGAATTAATATATATATATATATATATATATATATATATATATTAGTTTTTTATTATATTTTATTAATTATATGTATTTAAATTCAAAAATAAGTAACCAATAACTAATTATAAGCTAAATAACTAATTAGTAACCAATTATACCATGTGGCATTTTTATAGGCTGCCACTTGGCTTAAGAAGAGGGGTTTTTCCTCTCATTTTAATAATATATAGATATAGAAGATATATAGAATATAGAATATAGAATATTAGAAAGAAACTACTCCACTATTTGAATCAAAAGCTTTTTATTGCTTTATTTTTGTTTTTTTTTAATTTTAAAAAAATTATAAACTCCAACTTGAAACTAATCCCTAATTTGAAATGGTAATTTTAATTTTTTTTATTTCATCTTTTTATTCTCCAACTTAAAACTACTCACCGACTTGACTGGGTAGTTTTTCTTCTTCTTCTTCTTTTTTGTTTTTGTTTTTTTATTATATTTAATTTTTTATATTTTAAAATAATTTTAACACTCCAACTTGAAACAACTCCCACCCAATATTAATGTGTAGTTTTTTTTACATATTTATAATTTTGATATTTTTATTATAACTAATTATGAGATATCTATATTTATTAATTAAAATAAAGTAACCAATTTATATATATATATATATATATATATATATATAGATATTTAAATTCAAATATAATTACAAATAGCCAATTATAAACTAAAAAACTAATTAATAACTAATTATGTCATGTAACTTTGTTTTTATGCTGCCACTTGACTTAAGGAGAGGGCTTTATCCTCTCCTTCTAATAATATTTAGATTTTATTTTTAAATTTTAAAACTCCAACTTGAAGCTACTCACTGATTTGAATGGGTAGATTTTCTTCTTCTTTTTTTTTTGTTATTTTTTTATTTTAAAAAATAATTTTAACACTCCAACTTGAAACTACTCCCATCCAATTTGAATGTGTAGTTATTTTTTACATATTTATATTTTTGTATTTTTAATTATAACTAATTATGAGATATCTACATTTATTAATTAAAATAAAGTAACCGATTAATATAAAAATATATATATATATATATATATATATATATATATATATATATAAGTAAAAGCAGGTGGAATTCTCTTTTAAAAAGTAAAGGAAAGTAGAAAATTAAAAAATAAAATAAATTTTTGTGAAAATTTTTAAAAAATAAAAATTAAAAGAAAGTTGAATTAAAAAATAAATATAAAGGTATTTGAAAATTAAAAAATTTTAAAGTAAAAAAATAGCATTTTCAAAAGAAAAGCAAAAAAAATGTGGATTGTTTTTTTTAAGAAAAGTTAAATAAAGTGGAATTCTCTTTTTAAAAAGTAGCATTTTAAATAAGATAAAAGTAATTAAAGTTGGAATTTAAAAAAATAAAAGTAAAGAAAGGTGGAATTGTTTTTTATAAAAAAATAAAAGCAATTTGTAAGTGGGATTTCTTTTAATTAAAAAATAATAAAATATTTTTAAAAAATAAATCTGAAATTTTTTAAAATTTTGCTATAAATAGAAGAGAAAATTTGAGAAGGAAAGAGAAAAAAAAATGGGAGAATAGAGAGAACAAATTTTCTTCTTCTATGCTAAAGGAAATTTCTACTAGTTTCATTATTTCTTCTTGTTTCTTTCTTTCAAAAAAAAAAAATCAAGCAATTCTCATCCTTTTTAAGACCAAAAAATACCTCAAAAATAGGAGCTAAATCACACCAAAAATTAAATCCAAAAGATTAAACTCAATTTAAAAGATAGCCCAAAATACTAGCCCGAAGAGGTCGAAGTCGAGTTCGGTTAGAAGGTTTCCGCTCGTTGCCTTTGATTGTGGTTCATCTGCACATTAAATCTGAAGGTTTTTGGCTTCATATGTGTTGAAGAAGATCTTCATCTATAAAAGGTTCATTCTTTTCTTTAACCAATATTTTTATTATTTTTCTTTCACCATATTTCCTTTTGATTTGTATATTATATTTTGGTTATCTACCAACTTAAAAGATATGAGCAAAAAATGAAGGAAGAGCGTCAAAAAATAGAGATCGTGAGAGACAAAATGACTTTCTTCAATGAGATTGTAGTTCATAGGGAAAGATAGGAAGATGTATTCAAAAATGAAGAGTGAACAATGTAATAGTTTGGATCCAAATTAAAGGATATTAAGTCAATAGCAAATTTGATACCAACATGGGTGGGTATGTCCATAATAACTCAAGTCATATATTTCTTCAATAATAATTCCATATACATAAATCATGGCCTTTGCAATAATCTTAAACTTAGAAGGAAATAAATATGAACATCCATAGTTTGCTTTAGTGGAGTGCAATCTTTTGGAATAATTTGAAGTGTGCCATGCCAAATAAAATTTCAAAACCCATGGCCCTCATTTAATTAATTTTAATCCTTTAGGAATCGAGGTGTGCCATTTAATTGAATTTTCCATGGTTCTCGCAAAATTAAAAAATGTGTAGTTTGCTTTAGGCGCGTTATTTTAATAATTTATCTTCCTAAATTTGGGTGCGCATTTCATGTAACCCAAATTCAAATCTCACAACATTAAATAAAATATGTCTCGAACTTCGGGTGCATTTTATGAGGCATGGTCCAAAGACTCGTTTTAGATGACGTTGAAATCTTCTTTAAAATAATTAAAAGCGGTTTAAAAGGAATAAAATGCACAATAGGCTAAACATGTATTAAAATAAGATAATAGGCCAATTATGATAATTTAAGCGATCGTGCTAGAACCACGGAATCCGGGGGTACTTAACACCTTCCCTCGGGTTAATAGAATTCCTTATTCAGAATTTTTGGTTCGCAGACTTAAAAAAGAAAGTCAAAATTTTCCTCGATTTGGGATTTAAAATAAACCGGTGACTTGGGACACCAATTAAAATATTTCAAGTGGCAACTCTGAAGAAAAATCAAATAAATAATCTCATTTTGAATAATATCACTTTAATTGGAAAAACTCCATTGTACCACCTTCGGGTGTGTAAAAAAGAGGTGTGACAGCTATTAAGAACTCGTAATATTCTTATGAGTAATATCAACCCTGTCAATCAACAATCCAGATAAATTCATAAGTCATTTTAAGCCAAGAACGCAACAAGAGTGTCAGCTAGCCTATGACCCTCGAATATCCTCTCCTATTGAGTTTTATCCGAAACGCTTAAGTGTTGTGGTTGATCTCTTGTTATTTCATTGCTTCATAGTTTCGTAGGTAGTAAATTAGTCACTTACATATTTTGGGAGAAATATATTGAATCAATAAGTTGTTTAAGTTTGAATCAGTCAAAGGTTAATCATAAGTCTCCGTGGGAATGATACTCTACTCACTACTTTATTACTTGACGATCACGTATACTTTCGTGATTGTTTTTGGTCGCAATAAGTTTTTGGCGCCTTTGCCGGAGACTTAGAAATTAGCTACTTGTCTAAGTTAAGCTTTTATTAGTTATTTGTGTAAGTTTTAATTTTTGGTAATCCTTGTTTGTGTTAATGCAGGCTCTTCTCTTGAATGCAGAGGAGTAGAAGCTTAAACAATCTCCTTCCTCTTGATCTTGAAATTGAGCGAACACTTTACACGTTGTGGAGGGAAGTCGAAGCTAGAACTAGAATAGAAAGAGAGTTGGACACCGAGGTTCAACCACAACCACTGGAGATGGTAGGTAATGAAGAAAGTCCAGTGATAGAAGTTTCAAGGCCGAATCTTGCTAATATGACTCGGGATATTGTGAAGCCTGATATCACGGGTCACTTTGAACTCAAACAGTATAGGTGCAGCTGATTCAGTCCACAAGGCAATATGTGTGTTTGTCTCGTGAAGACCTGCAACGGCACATTTAGAACTTCTTGAAAATTATAGATACTTACAATTGTCCGAACGTTTCCTAGTACTACGTTAGGCTGACACTGTTTCCCTTTTCACTGTTGGGGGAAGCTAAAGAATGGTTACAAAAGGAACCTACGAACTCAATCTACACTTGGGATGATCCATCAAGAAAATTCTTAACCAAGTTTTTTCCCACTAAGAAGACAAAGTCGTTGAGGATCCAGATTCTTGGTTTCTAACAACGGGATGGAGAGACTCTCCGTCAAGCTTGGGAAAGGTACAAGAAGCTTCTCTGACACTGCCCATATCATTGTCAGACTGATGAGGTTTTGGGTCACACTTTCTTTGATGGGCTATACAAGACATCACAAATGAATCTTGACTTAGCTGGTGGGGGTAGTTGCATGGCGAGGCCATATATTGAAATCCAACTCCTGCTAAACAAATTCACCATTAATGATCCTAATTGGCAAGGAGATAGGAAATTATGAAGAACACTTAAATAGAGAGAAAACGATGTAATTGAGCTTGATGACTTCTCAGCCATGAGAGCAAATATAGCAAAATTGGCAACTCAGATGAATAGAATGACAATGCACCAAATACAACATGTACAACAAATGTATACTTGCTGCGAAATATGTGGTGATAGTCACACGAGTGACATGTGCCCCACGAATCTTGAATTTATCTACTGTGTCGGGCAACAGAGAAAAGGTCGTAAATCAGCATACACAATATGGCTACACTTACAATCCAAATTGGACTAATCATCGCAACTTCTTCTGGGGTGGAAATCAGACGGCTTAGAATCATTATAGGCCCCAAGGAAATTTTAATCAACCTCAAAAGCCACCCCAGCAAGTAGAAGAGAGTATAAATGACTTGTTGAAGAAGTTGTTGCTTGACAATCAACAACTCAAGACCAATTTCAAAAATCATGAGAGACAAATGGGGCAGTTAGAATCAAATCAAAATACTAGGCCTACATGTGCTCTTCCTAGTGATACAGAGAAGAACCCTCAAGTTAATACAGTTACACTCAAAAATGGGAAGGAATTAGAGGAAGTGCTAAAGAAAAGAAAAGATAAGCCTATAACCGAGAGGGAGTTGATTCCTAAGGCAACACATGAGTCAAAGAAAGATGATGCAAGTTCAGAGCCAGTAAATGTTGCAAGGCTACCACAACCTTCCCCCAAAGATTGCAAAAGAAGAATGATGATCGCATATTCAACAAATTTCTCTCTATGTTGAGCCAAGTTAAATTGAACATTCCATTGGTAGATGTACTTCACTAAATTCCAAAATATGCTAAGTACATCAAGGATATAGTGGCTCATAAGAGGAGTGTTTACCGTGAAAAAGATAACAACAATTAAATTTGATTATGGGATTCTAAAAATACGTGATCTATTTTTATGCTAATTATTAGGCAGTTGATGCTATGTGAAAGACTTAGGAACGAGATAAGATCTTGAGAACAAGGCGATAACCAAACCGAAAGGTTAACAATTGGGGCCTCGAGCTTGTCGATTCGGGGGCCTCGGGGTCGATTCTGATGGTCAGCTGGGAGCTATGAGGGAAATTGATGAACGACTAACAGTTATGATAAAATCTATGATGGATATTTATGGCCAATAATAAGCAATAAATAAAGAACAATAAATGAAGAAAATAAATGGAAGAAATAATATCAAGAGAATATGTTAGTGTCACGACCCAAAATCCACTAAGAGTCGTGATCGTGCCGGACAACTCTGTCAGGCCAACCAACTAGATTATCGATTAATTCCTCTTTTAATACCTTTGAAAAATATAAGGTTTTTCCTTCTATTTTCATAAATAGAAGTTCACTACTTGAATTCAATTTTAAACAATAACAATTAGTACAAATCCGTTGAAAACCATCCCAGAAACCCGGTGTCGCAAGTACATGAGCAACTATCGATAAGGAAAGTAAAATACAACATCTGTCCGAAATACAGTGGACATGGAATAAATAATAAAATACTGAAAGGAACTACACTAGCTGCGGGTCATCTCGAACAATGCAGCTCACCTAGTCCCAGAGCCGTCCGTGCTGCTACGCCTAATAGGCTGCTAGAGGTATATATATACCTGTGCAACAAAAATGCACAGAAGTGTAGTATGAGTATGTAATCAACGTGTATTCAGTGAATATCCCGCCTAATCCCGAAGGGGTAGAGACGAGATGGCCAACTTCGACACTCACTAGAGGTCAATTAACAATATTCTATAAGTGTGAGGATAATCATGGATTTATATAGAAGTTCAAATTGTGAAGCCAGAAAACAGGTAAACACCTTCAATAATAAATCAAGGGCTTCCAAGGTTTATTCTTTATTATCTTATCAGTTTATATCAAGCCATGTAGGGCTAATTCCACATTTACAATTTTCAAGTTACAGATAAAAATCCGCAAATCATGCCGAGGTCGACGGCCCGCTCCAACAGAAATGTAAATTGTGCACTACCGAGGGTCGAGCGGCTCGTACCATAGATGCATCTATTTAATCTGCCGAGGCATTCAGCCCGTTCCAGAAATAAACACATACCCTGCTCGCGAATCATGCATGCGACGCAGGTACACATAAGAATACATGCTCAATCAGTCAAATAAGAGCTTATCGGGGAATATTTATTCAAATGAAACCAATTCTCCTTTAACAATTTTAAGAAATGAAGCTTAATCCCTTTGAAATTCGTTTACTAATTTAATGCGATTTAGGCAATTCAACCCATCAATGGGTTCACAAATAATCCAATTGTAACATGCTTTTGGGTCTTAGACTACCCGGACAATAGCATAATAGTAACTACACACGGACTCTCGTCACCTCGTGCATACGTAGCCCCCACAAATAGGAGCACATAACCAATTTAACTCACCTATGGGGTAAATTCCCCCTCAAAAGATTAGAAAAGAGACTCACCTCGCTCCAAAGATCCACAACCGGCATTCTACATTCTTTCGAAGGCTCGAACCAACGCAAAATGCTCCAAAACTAGCCAATAGTCATATAAATCCATTAATATAAGCTCAGTTAAACTTTACAACCCAATTTGTAACAATTGCTAACCCCGAACGAAAAATTGATGAAAATGCCCTCGGGCCCACATGCCCGGAAACCAAAATTTTTCGAAGATAAATATTACCCATAGCCTCACGAACTCAAATATATGATTCTCTCTAAATTCCATACCCAAAATCGTGGTCAAATTCCAAGAATACTAATTTTCTAGGTTTTCCACCAAAACCCCAATTTTTATACTAATTTCCATGTCTAAATCCATGTATAAACCTTGTATTTAACTCAAAGCTAGCATAAATTACTTACCTCATGACAAGTGACGAAAATGGCATCCCCAAGCTGCTCCCCATCAACTCCAATGGAAGAAAAATGGGGTTGAAATGAACTCAACCCCGAACTTAAAACATCCCCCACTGCCCCAGCTGCTTCCGCTTCCGTGGCATTTTGTCCGCTTCTGCGAATTTTAGCCGCTTTTGCGGCTTGGGCTAAAGGGGAGCAGACCGCTTCTGCGGTCTGGGAGCTGCTTAAGCAGAACCGCTTCTGTGGTCACTGGGCCACTTCTGCAATGCCTGGGCTGCTCCACGCCAGCCTCTTCTGCGGCTTCTCCTTCGCTTCTGCGGTCCCAAATCTGCATAAGTGGAAATACCAGAAGCAACAACCCCCAGCCTTCTCAATAATCAAATTTTGATCCGATAACCACCCGGAACTCACCCGATGCCCCTAGGACCCTAACCAAATCATACCAACCAGTCCCAAAATACATTACGGACCCGCTCGAGGCCTCAAACCACATCAAACAACGTTGAAAACAAGAATCACACCCTGATTCAAGCTTTATGAACTTTGAACTTTTCAACTTCTATTTTCGATGCTTAAACCTATCAAATCACGTCCGATTGACCTCAAATTTTACACACAAGTCATATTTGACATTACGAACCTACTCCAACTTCTAGAATCGGATTCCGACTCCGATATCAAAAAGTCAACCTCCGGTCAAACTTCTCAAAAACCTTCAAATTTTTATCTTTAGCCAAATGGCTCCAAAATGACCTATGGACCTACGAATTCACTTCCGAATGCGCCCCCAAATCCAGAATCACCATACGGAGCTATTCACAGTCTCAGGATCCCAAACAGACATCGATAACACTGAAATGCTCTTCAAGCCAAACTTATGAAATTTCTTCTAAAATGCTAACTTCCTCAATAGGCGCCAAAATGCTCCTGGGTTATCCAAAACCCGAACCGGGCATATGCCCAAGTCCGAAATCATTATACGAACCTGTTGGAACCTTCAGATCCTGATTTCGAGGTCGTTTACTCAAAATTCCAACCCTAGTTCATTCTTTCAACTTTAAGCTTCTCAAATGAGAATTTTTATTTAAATTTAACTCTGGTCCTCCTGAATTTAAATTCCGACCATGCGAACAAGTCACAATACCTTAAATGAAGCTGCTCATGGCCTCAAATTGCTGAACGACGCGCTAGGGATCGAAACGACCGGTCGGGTCGTTACATTCTCTCCCACTTAAACATTCGTTCGTCCTCGAACGTGCTGAGAACTACACTAGAGTAGTCTGAAATCACTGTTTAGCACCTCATGCACCTTCCCGTGCTACCACAACTTAGCTGAGCACATTGGCTCGATAAATTTTGAAGATATTCCCTTTTATTCATGCAAATAAGCCTTAGAGCCCAATTCCAACATCTGGAATTCTATGCCAGGCCTGTTTCCAATCATACGATCACCGTATCAATCACTATACGANAACATTTCTGTTTGAATTAATCGAAATTCCACGAATTCGATGCTCCCATTGCACCTCATGACCTACATAGGTCTTACTCTAACTATTACAATACCGCCACAATGGATGAGATGCCGAAATTCATAATCAAATGCCGAGTCAACTATCCATCGAGTCTATACTTCTGATAAGAAATATTACTACATTCTGAACCAAATAATGATCTTCGCTCCTTAATATACTCCGTATAATCAGATTACACTGATCCGAAATCCCACAATCTCATCTTATCCAGTACGAACTGCTCATGCAATAAGCCACTCCGAATACGATCACAAGTCTCATATGATGCCACAATGTGCCAATAGGCCACCAATCCGAACACAACACAAACGGAAATCGAACTCTAGAAGCAATTAACTAACCCCCGCACTAATATGGACTTTCTTTAAAAGATAGGAAGCGAAACACACAAAGAAATAGCAAATAGAAAAACCAGACTCAATATCACACTATTGCGGCGCGCAACCTGATCCACAAATATATCTCACATAAGGAGATTGCACTTCGAGATAAACCTGCTCATTACAATAAAATATCGAATTTCGATCGCAAGCACGCTAAGTGCATAATACCATCCCTGAGAAAACACATAGCGCTATAGGCTACAAAACTCAAGCACAACTGAGGTGCGATATAAGATCTAAATCTTAAGAGCCATTCTGCTCACATAACATTATCTCCGCGCGGAACCTTAACACATAAGAATTCTACTAAGCCATCTCACAACTCATACGGCGCAATACATCATTACCTAAAATAGCTAATGACAAAATAACACCCCGACTATTCCTCCATAGGGAACACTAGCTGAAATGAACATAACTGGCCTGATATAAAGCCATGTTCGCAAATAAATCAATCCACCGATCTCAAGCCGATTTCTAATTGCACCAACTTGGCCAATGACCTTTCACAGGTCTGTAGTAACTCCCTTTTGCCTCATAACACATAAGAATAACCATCATAACCGGAGCAACCTCCTCAGTTCATAACCCAATATACAAAGTGCCCTCCAGGCATAAATTCTCAAATTAATAATGTTACCACAATCCTCATACTTGGTTTAAATCTTTAGACAAACAAGTGGCTACATGACACACTGGTACAATCTTCCCGTGGAACACGTTCCCACAATCTTCCAAAATAAATAACGGGTCTGTACATCTAAACCATCAGACGTACTAATGCTGAAAAGTGATCCAGAATCCTTAACCAGGATGCAAAGCCTCTTCCACAATACATCGATCTCCGGTGACGTTGAGGACAATACCAATTTACTCAAATCATTCAACCCTTTCCTTGCTCATCCGAGCCCGTGACATCCTAGTCAACACCGAACTGCAACCTTGATCCTTACTTCGCATCTCCATGCTACTCATTGCACCCAACATCCAACATACGATAGAACATGATTTTTCATCATAACTCCGAAATCATTATCATTTTATCAATTCATCATATACAAACTTTTCACTTAACTCGCTTCAGGAGATTCATAGAAACACACAGGTAGTTTCCCACAACTGTAGAATATGCAAATCTGTAAGTAGTGGTCCAAGCCACCATAGCCCTTCCGGAAACTGCTTCCACATAACAAGCCACAATAGTAGAATGATTTAGAATGTTATCAATTACGGCAGCCGACAAACCTCACTCGTACCGCCACAAATCAAACGCATAACTCGATCATGCTGAATGAACGGATCACAGACCCCAACATGCCAAATTTAACTATGGTTATTCAATCCCTTTCCCTCCGATTTATCCTTGATTGCTTTGGAAATAATACTAATTCTCTTCAACGCATAACATACTCCCTCTACACTCACTCTAAGTGACCTTGAATTGCGAGACCATGCTGTCTCAAATCTCACAAATTATTTCACATTTCTCAAATGCTACACTATAAGGTAACACATCATAGAACATTCTGGACGCATTCTCATAAGCTGCTACAAAGATTGATTCTTAGTTGTACTTATAGGCTTGAAATCGTTGAGCACCAAACTTTAACTTCTGAAATCACTAGAACCATTATTGAGAGCCACCTGCTCTGACTTGGTCCCAAATATAATTAACTCTATAGATCTTATAAAGCACGAATACTCTCTCGGCGAGGCACCTGGCGAAAATCACTTTCTCTGAAACTTATATCCATACAAGGCATAAATCCTTAACCCTTTTCCAAGTCCGTACATGAGCCAATAAGGCCAACCATCGCATGCCTCCAACAATTCATTTGCTCGAATTACCACTTATGGTCTTTTCTCATAGCTGAATTAATCCATCAATAACCAAAAATCACACAAGTAGTTAATCATGCAGCCCAATCACAAGCGATGGGACTCTCACACTTAGCTTGGAGCCGTCACTTCGCCATTCTTGAGTTCGCCCGACCTTTTTACCTCTTATTGACATAATCTTGCACCATAAGTTATCAAAATTCTCTTGGGATCTTCCTGTAAATCCCCATCTTTCATATTCCGAGTCTTCATCCACATCCGCACGACCTATGTCTTTGTTGAACAACCAATATAATTCCTTGTAGAAGCTTTGCCAACCACGCGACTGCTAATTTGCTCACGGGGAATAAACCACTAGCGGAATCACCTACCGACATCTTCCCATGTCGCTGCATGGGGTACATTCACTATGACACCAATAGCCCATCCTGAGTCCGAGCTCACCTTCCAGCTGCACAAATCCATTCGCTCATCGTGGAAATCAGTTAAATGTGCGGCAACATCCTTCCAATTTTAGGGTTATGCTGCACCCTTCTCCATTTCAAGCAGCTCATTTTCGCCATATCAATCTTCTGTCGCATAATATCCCATACTTCACATCATACTCGCAGGCTTCAACCACCAATCATTAAAATCCCCTAATTTGATCCAAACTCTCCTTAAGGCGCGTAGTCATCCTACTACCAAGCCCATTAACAACACCCGCCACTCTCCCACTTTGGCGAAACTCATCTCCTTAATCGGACACTCGACCTTGCTTCTCATACTTGGCCTTCTAGAAATTTTAAGCACCGCCCGACACTTCCCACATGTCTTTCCTCATACTTTGCTGCTCAATTGTTGCCTTAAATAAAAGCTATCTTAGTGGCACTTGAACCCACAATAGTTGCTAATCTTTAAGCCTTTCCAAAGGTCATCTTTATCGATCCGTCAACATTAGAAATTCTGATTCGATCTTGAACCACCGCACCATGCGACAACTGATAGTCGTATCTCCAATACTATTTTACAATATCCTGCCATAAAGGCGAATTGTAGCAGATTATAACATCGACAAAATTGGTACGTTCCAATAGGACCATGAAACCCCGTCATAGAAGAAAAGCTCCACCACACTTGCAAATGCCAAGTCTCATTACTTTTACTAGCCTACATCTGCCCATTCTTAATCCGACTGTCTTTTCCCCTGCCGAAAATAAAATATTGAATCCCTTGATTACACGCTGAGTAAACCTCCCTTCAATTCATCCACTGCCCCAACACGTGGGAAAACATCCTACCATCACAACAACACTGCGAAAAATCGCTCATGAGCATCATGGAAACCTGTGCCTAGCCTCAAGGCTCTTAGAAGTCATGTTGTTGAGCAGAACAATAAAATACCCTTCCATAAAGCGACTATAATAGTCTAATCAACTATACCGGGAAAATCATCCCGCACTACGTTTGTAGTGCCATTTCAATTCTTCTACTTTCGATTTATAACAAGCGCTCGCGTAAGATTGAGTAGGAAGAAATCAAAGGCATAAGCCTCAAGGGAATCGAACCGCACGATAAGGAAACATAGAAGGGAAGTACTCCTAACAACCCTGTAGCCTCCCGAGGATAAGTACAGATGTCTCCGTAACGATTCGCAAGACTCTACTAGACTTGCTCATGACTCATGAGACCGACGGGAACCTAGCGCTCTAATACCATGTTGTCACGATCCAAAATCCACTAAGGGTCGTGGTGGCGCCGAACACCTGTGTCAGGCCAGCCAACTAGATTATCGATTAATTTCTCTTTTAATACCTTTGAAAAATCTAAGGTTTTTCCTTCTATTTTCATAAATAGAAGTTCACTACATGAATCTAATTGTAAACAATAACAATTAGTACAAATGTGTTGAAAACCATCCCAGAAACCCGGTGTCACAAGTACATGAGCAACTATCGATAAGGAAAGTAAAATACAACATCTGTTCGAAATACAGTGGACAAGGAATAAATAATAAAATGCTTAAAGGAACTACACTAGTTGTGGGTCGTCTCGAACAATGCAGCTCACCTAGTCCCAGAGTCGCCCGTGCTGCTACGCCCAATAGGCTACTAGAGGTATATATACCTGTGCAACAAAAATGCACAGAAGTGTAGTATGAGTATGTAATCAACGTGTACTCAGTGAGTATCCCGCCTAATCCCAAAGGGGTAGAGACGAGATGGCCAAATTCGATACTTACTAGAGGTCAATTAACAATATTCTATAAGTGCAAGGATAATCATGGATTTATATAGAAGTTCAAATTGTGAAGCCAGAAAAAAAGTAAACACCTTCAATAATAAATCAAGGGCTTCCAAGGTTTATTCGTGATTATCTTATTAGTTTATATCAAGCCACGTAGGGTCAATTCCACATTTACAATTTTCAAGTAACAAATAAACATGCACAAATCATGCCGAGGTCGACGGCCCGCTCCAATAGAAATATATATTGTGAACTGCCGAGGGCTGAACGGCCCGTACCATAGATGCATCTATTTAATCTGCCGAGGCATTTGGCCTGTTCCAGAAAGAAACACATACCCTGCTCGCGAATCATGCATGTGACGCAGGTACACATAAGAATACATGCTTAATCAATCAAATAAGAGCTTATTGGGGAATATTTATTCAAATAAAACCAATTCTCCTTTAACAATTTTAAGAAATAAGCTTAATCCCTTTGAAATTCTTTTACTAATTTAATGTGATTTAGGAAATTCAAGCCATCAATGGGTTGACAAATAATCCAAGTATAACATGCTTTTGGGTCCTAGACTACCCGGACAATAGTATAATAGTAGCTACGCACGGACTCTCGTCACCTCGTGCATACGTAGCCCCCACAAATAGGAGCACATAACCAATTTAACTCACCTATGGGGTAAATTTCCCCTCACAAGATTAGAAAAGAGACTCACCTCGCTCCGAAGATCCACAACCGGCATTCTACATTCTTCCGAAGGCTCAAACCAACGCAAAATGCTCCAAAACTAGCCAATGGTCATACAAATCCATTAATATAAGCTCTGTTAAACTTTACAACCCAATTAGTAACAATTCCTAACCCCGAACGAAAAGTTGACGAAAATGCCCTCGGGCCCACATGCCTGGAAACCAAAATTTTTCGAAGATAAATATCACCCATAGCCTCACGAATTCAAATATATGATTTTCTCCAAATTCCATACCCAAAATCGTGGTCAAATTCCAAGAATACTAATTTTCTAGGTTTTCCACCAAAACCCCAATTTTTATACTAATTTCCATGCCTAAGTCCATGTATAAACCTTGTATTTAACTCAAAGCTAGCATAAATTACTTACTTCATGACAAGTGACGAAAATGGCATCCCCAAGCTGCTCCCCATCAACTCCAATGGAAGAAAAATGGGGTTGAAATGAACTCAACCCCGAACTTAAACACATCCCCACTGCCCCAGCTGCTTCCGCTTCCGCGGCATTTTGTCCGCTTCTGCAACTTTTAGCCGCTTTTGCGGCTTGGGCTAAAGGGGAGCAGACCGCTTCTGTGGTCTGGGAGCCGCTTAAGCAGAACCGCTTCTGTGGTCACTGGGCCACTTCTGCAATGCCTGGGCTGCTCCACGCCAGCCGCTTCTGCGGCTTCTCCTTCGCTTCCGCGGTCCCAAATCTGCATAATTGGAAATACCAGAAGCAGCAACCCCCAGCCTTCTCAAAAATCAAATTTTGATCTGATAACCACCCGGAACTCACCCGATGCCCCTATGACCCCAACCAAATCATACCAACCAGTCCCAAAACACATTACGGACCCGCTCGAGGCCTCAAACCACATCAAACAACGTTGAAAACAAGAATCACACCCCGATTCAAGCTTTATGAACTTTGAACTTTTCAACTTCTATTTTTGATGCTTAAACCTATTAAATCACGTCCGATTGACCTCAAATTTTACAAACAAGTCATATTTGACATTATGAACCTACTCCAACTTCGAGAATCGAATTCCGACTCCGATATCAAAAAGTCAACCTCCGGTCAAACTTCTCAAAAACCTTCAAATTTTTATCTTTAGCCAAATGGCTCCAAAATGACCTATGGACCTCCGAATTCACTTCCGATCGCGCCCACAAATCCAGAATCACCATACGGAGCTGAGATCAAGAAGGCCCAAGAGTTGGAGGGAAGTATGGTGCTCTTAGTCTCTTTAGATGAAGGTCACGGAGTTGGTTCGGAGGGTAGTGGCGATAAAGAGTAGGCTTGCATCGCCTTTTCTTTTCTTCTTTCTTTTTGTGTATATACTCTCGGGGAAACAAGTCTTGTAAAGACGCCCCTTGTAAATACATTTTTTGGCAATGCAAGAGAATATTTCTGCTTCAAGTCTTTCCATTCTTTATATCCTATCGTTCTTGCGGAGTTAGTCTTCGAATTTTAATGTTGGATCTTTAGAGCCCATACTTGGAGTAATCGGGGCCCCTAAAATTGGGTTCTATCTCAAAATTAGGTCGATAACTTCTTTGGGTCTGATGCTTACGATAGCAGGAAAACCTCGAGGTCTCAATACCTCCTGAATTTTGCGTGATACCAGCATTCTTACGACCTGATAATTGGACCCCTGAGGTGATCCTTCCAGTGCATTTCCAAAAAAGATGACGCTGTCATGTCCAGAATTAATTGGCCTTCTGGGTAGGTGAGCAGTCGTTGCTTCCCCTATATATTCACTCGCTTACTCCTCAAATGGAGATTCTACTACTTTTAGTAACTATTTCTTCCATAGAATTTTGTTCTTTATGCTAGTTCCCCCGTTGTTTCAACTCAAAGTCTTTGCCCAAATATTCATCCTCCTCTTCCTGTTTTGCCATAGCCATGACTGCTACATCGACATCCGCCCATCAAGGAGAGGGGATTTCTTCCTCTGTTCTGTATCTGGTAGGTGGTACACCACCGGTTCCCGGTGAGCAGGCCTCGAGGTTCTTTGTCTTGAGGAGAGAATTTATGTTGGAGAGACCTCCCAACGTTCAAGGACATCGGGAGCATGCATCGAGGTTCATCTCCTCAATAAGGGAAGAACACCTCGAAATGATTAGAAAAGACTGCGGAGAAGGAGTGGTACTGCAGGTACCTTCCCTGGAGGAGAGCATCATGACCCACATCGAGGGGTTTTGGAACGTGTATATGCATCCTTTTACGTTGGGTCCCCCCGACAGGGTCGTGCTTGAATTCTGAAGGAGATATCAGGTTACCCTGGCGCAGGCTCACCCATCCCTTTGGAAGATAGTGCAGACGATGCAGTACTTTACAGATAAGGCTGGGCTCGAATTCACCCTCATCTATCTCGTAAGGTTATATCAGTCATTGCATTATCGGGTCTTGATTAATCTGCAACATCGATCCACTCGATCCCCTGCCGTTAAAGATGAAGAGGACAAGGACCGGGGGTGGATGAGCCAGTTTGTTCCAGTATGGACAATTGATATTATCCCTGGAGAGTTTTTGCCCTTTACTTAGAAATGGAATTTCACATGTAAGTGGCATACCTGTATTTTTATCACTTTGTCCATAGAGGAGGCGAGCTCCATAACGGCATCTTTCTGTTTCATTCTTCAGAGCGATTCCTTGGTTGGTGAACGAGGTCCTCGATCTGGACGGATGGTCCCACAAGATGGCACCTTGTTCGACCTATGATAAGTGCAGGTGGTGAGACCTGTCCAAGGGTAGATGGGAGGCAAAGCATCACGGTAGGCATTTAGTGCCTTGTTTCCTCATAATGGTACTTTTCCTTTTTGGGTACTAACTATGTCGCTGCAAGTGTTGGAGATATTTTTGGGATGAGATTGTGACCCCTAGGGGAGGAGGAGAGACTGCCAACCTCAGGGTCAAGGGTTGATAATAAATAGAAAGAGTCTCCGAGGTGTAAGGACACTCATAGTGGGGTGAGCCCTTTTCTGAGGTTCAAAAGAGGTGAGTTGGCAGATGTTCCGAATTTGGAGGCCTTTATTTTTGAAAGAACATTTCCCGTTCCTACCGAGGGTACTTTGAAGAACGAGGGGCATATGGCGCCTTCTTCTTTTCCTACCAAAGGCGCTTCGGGGGATAATAGTCCATCGGACATTGGATCGGCCTTTTGTGAGGCTTTATTGTAAAATTTGGTAGGCGGTATAGGCTTATCTTGGTTTCACGCTCTTTCTTTTTTATTGAATTTGCCTTTGTTGGCTTTTGACAAGCTTAAGTCTGAGCTGCTTTGCCATAAGGCCAGGCTGTGGAAATCTTTGAATTGGGAGAAATCCCTCAGGCTTCTTTGTGCGAGAAAGGAAAGTGAGCTGATATACCTATGGTGTGAGGCGGATCAAAGTTAGAACTGCGAAATCCGTCTCAAAAGATAGGCCACCCGTATTTCGTGTTGATGTATGCTCTTCCTTTCATTTTTGGAGATTAGTGTTTCGATATTTTAGTTGGAGAGCAAAATGGAAGAGCTGGAATGACTTTGAGGCAAACTTGGCCAAGCCAAATGTGAGTTTAACGAGTTGAAGGCTCAGGTAGATGCCCAAGTTGCGGCCGAGAAGTGTGCTTTGGCTAGGGCTTCTGCTCTCGAGGTGTAAGTCCGGAACGCTCGTGTGAATGATTATGTCCGAGTGAGTATGATCACAAGGCTCAAGTACGAGCTTTTGAAGCCGAAGGCCAAGGTGGTGAATGACCGGGCTGAGGCTATAATAAGCCACACTAGGGCTGACCAAAAAGTGGCAGCCTATTTGAAGGGCGCTGCGGATGCTAGAGCTGAGCTGAGGAAAACTCTTGATCATGCGAGCAGTAGTAAAGAGTACGTGAAGTGCAAATCTTGGAGGGAAACCCTCGAGGAAATTCATGCCAAGGGCTTCGACCTTTCGGAAGAGATTAAGCAAGACAAGGCGGAAGAATTCGATGCTAAGTTCCTTCTATCTGACGCCGAGGATGGGGCCATCGGGCCATAGTCCCCAAGGGGGACGTATATTTCTTTCTCTGTTTCTTTATATAGTACTTCGAAGTATGTTGTAAATAGAGCTTGAATTCTTTTTCCACATGTATGTATAAATAGGAAACGTTGTGGTTTTGTATATTCTGCATTTCTTTTTGCCTTGATTTTATTCAGATAATTTGGTCTTTGAGTTGACAGGAATCCTTAGATTCACAATATGGACCTGAGGCTTATTAGGTTGGCTCGTAGGCTCTTACGTGCTTGGTCGATGCGACCTTTTACGTGGGCTGACGATAATGGCTCTTACGCTTTTGATCTTAGGCACATTTAGTTAACTGTTTTGGGTTCAGTCTCCAAATCAGGTTTTGACTCGAGCTCACTCGACCCTCAAGTTTTTGGATTTGTGTGGGCTGGCGACAATGGCTCTTACGCCTTGGGTCGATGGGACCTTTTATGTGGGTTGGCGATAATGGCTCTTACGCTTTGGGTAGATGCGACCTTTTATATAGGCTTTATTTTTCCCTCGTTAAGGATTTTTGAGATTGTGTTTGCCTGACTCTTTGACGGTTTGATAAAAACCTCGATTACGAATCCACAGGAAGCTAGATTGGTTGGGAATTATATTCCAATCTAAATTAGCAAAGCGTAGTGCTCTTAATTACACTTCCAATCATAATTGCCCATTTGTTACTTCTAATTTTACAGTAATGGGATACTAAATTAAGCTAAGAGTAAATACTTGAAAGGTTTCCTAAATGGATAACGAGGCACTAGGGAAGTCACTTTCTCCTAGGTGAGTATTTGACGGGTTCTAGATCTTAAGGCAAAGATGTTTGGGATTGCGATATAACCAATGCACGAAACTACTCACTCTATACCTATCGGTAGCTTGAGTAACTTTGCCTTAATTGACTTTCTCAAGACCAATTGGGTGTCAAGATTTGTGCAAGCAATATAGGATCAAGTCGGGTATTACTATCTCTAGGTTTAATCCTTTAATTGGGGCTATCAATATCTTGAATACACCCCAATTCCTTGTTGCGCTAATTTTCCTAGACTCAAACTCTCTTTCTCAAGAAGAGCCCAAGTCAAAAAGGCACAAATTAGTTTTTGCAACCACTAATTCAACATAAAAAACACAAATCAGTCCAAATATCAACCACCCATAAACATCTAAGCATTAAAACACAAGACCCATCAAATAACCACACTGGGGTTGAGCCACAACCCTAGATAATGGGTCTAGCTACTCATAATAATAGAAGAAAATAGATAATTAGATGAATAATAACCCATATAATATGTTTGCAAGCTAAGAATTAAAGATACAATGTTAAACTAGCCACAAAATTACTCAAAATAGGTCCAAAACGGCCTTCACGTGCTCAGCTACGAATTGGATAACCTAAAAATCTAAAAAAGAAGTATTTATACAAGGCTGAATAAAAATACCCTTGATGGAGGTGCCACGGACCGCGAAAAATGCACCGCGCCCGCAGTGAGGCTTTTTAGCTTCATTTCTCAGGCTCTGAATTTGGCCATCGCGGACCACATAAAATGCAACGTGGTCGTGGTGGCTTCACTGCGATCCGCACAAAATGGACTACGGCCGTAGTGGATTCCAATCTTCCAAACTCCCAGCTCTCTGAAACCCCTCTCCCTGGACCGCATAAAATGGATTGCAGCCGCGAAGAATCTACCGCAGACCGTATTGCTTGGGCTTCCAAAATTACATCTCTCGGATCTTTTCCACCACGGACCACACTAAATGGACTGTGGCCGCGGTGTGTCTATTGCGGTTGCAGTGGATTTTATGCTGCAGCAGTGCCTTGACTCGTTCTTGTTACTTGTGCAGGTTTCACTCCTTTTTGAGCTGGTTTTGACTACTTGTCATTTTTTTGACCCCTGCAAACAAGTACAACATGTAAGCATTTGGGACTATTTGTATACAATTTTAATCAAAACTCAAGTAAAAAGAAGTGTAAAATGAACTAGAATCCCTAGTTATCAACTCCCCCAAACTTAAGCTTTTGCTTGTCCTCAAGCAAACAAAATAAGCCCCACCTCCTTAAGAATACAACCAAGAAAATTTAGCTGACCTAAAGTGACATCATCTAGCATCAATTGGGACTAACAATTGCCCTCATTTCAAATAAATCATTAACAACATTCAACCTTTTAAACGCCATGGTTTTAGTGCGACATAAAAGCATCAAGAATTGATTCAACTTGTCAAGGAAACTCATTTTACCACTTTGGTCATTGTGAAACCCAAACTCATACTCCTCACTCTCCCTTAAGCATAACCTCACTTTTAGATTGTAGCACTCAAAGTGAGGACTGTGGAAACACACTCATCTCTCTCAAAGAAAGGCCACAAGTCCGGTTCTAAGTACCATAAGCTTTCCCCTTATATGAGTCACCACTAATGTAAGCTTCATTCAAATAAAAATCATATAGGGCATTTATGGAGATACAATGAAGGCTTTTGGTTCAGAGTAGGAAATATTTGGTCTAAGTAGGTTTCATCTTCCCTTAAGCACTTCATTTGCTTCATTTTGGCACACATTCTCTTGAATTTTTAAATCATTTACTTCTTTCTTAGGGGTTAGAGAAACACATTGTTGCTCTTTGTTGTTCATTTCAAACCTTTTTCTCCTTTCTAAACTTTCCACACCTTTCAACACTTTACTTTTATTGAATCCCTTCATTTCTTCTACATTATTCATTCTTTTTGACTTTTTGATTTTCTTCTTTCTTTTTCTTTGTGCCTTGGCCTTTCTTCATTTTGTACCTTTTACCACTTTATTGCACTCCTCATCTCTCCCCCAAACTTATGATTTTGCCTTGTGTTAAGGATATATCGGTTGCCAAGACAGGTTCTTTTTAGAACGCGTAAAAGCTTGTAATATGGTCTTTGAAAGAAAAAGGGCTATGGCTCAAAAGGTTTGACTAGGGATATTATCATTGGTAGGCTATGGATGTTTTCAAGATATCATTCGGATCAAGGATAGCCTATAATTACTTCTTAAGTCAAACTACACTTAAGATTTCGCCTAGACAAATATTCAGGGCAAGTTCTAAACTAATAGTGTAACGACCTGATCGGTCGTTTTGAGCCCTAACGCGTCGTTCAGCAGTCTGAGGCCATAAGTAGCTTCATTTCAGGTATTGTAACTTGTTCTCATGGTCGGAATTTAAATTCAGGAAGATCAAAGTTAAATTTAAATGAAAATTCTCATTTGAGGAGCTTAAAGTTGAAAGAATGAACTAGCATTGGAATTTTGAGCAAACAACCTCGGAATAAGAATGTGAAGGTTCTAGCAGGTTCATATGATGATTTCGGACTTGGGCGTATGTTCGGATTGGGTTTTGGATAACTCGGGAGCGTTTTGGCGCATATTGTGGAAGTTAGAATTTTAGAAGGAATTTCTTAAGTCTGGCTTGGAGTGCATTTTAGCATTATCGACGTCCATTTGGGATTATGAGACTAGGAATACATCCGTATGGTGATTCTGGAGTCCGGAGCGCGATCGGAAGTAAATTTGGAGGTCCGTAGGTCCTTTTGGAGCAATTTGGCTAAAGTTAGAATTTGAAGGTTTTTGAGAAGTTTGACCGGAGGTTGACTTTTTGATATCAGGGTCGGAATCTGATTCCAAAAGTTAGAGTAGGTCCGTAATGTCGAATATGATTTGTGTGTAAAATTTGAGGTCAATCGGACGTGATTTGATATGTATAAACATCATAAATAAAAGTTGGAAAGTTCAAAGTTCATAAAGCTTGAATTGGGGTGTAATTCATGGTTTTAGCATTGTTTGTTATGATTTGAGGCCTCGAGCAAGTCTGTAATGTGTTTTGGGACTGGTTGGCATGATTGGTTAGGGTCCCGGGGGCCTCGGGTGTATTCCGGGTGGCTAACGGATCGAATCCGGAGTTTGAAGAAGTGCTGAAGCTACTGCTTCTGGTATTTCCGCTTCTGCGGAAATGGGGACCGCAGAAGCGGTATCGCGGGTGCGAAGGGGGGACCGCAGAAGCGATTTTGGTTGGAGCTGAAGGGATCCGCAGATGCAGTTGGGTTTCCGCAGAAGCGGACCGCACCTGCGATATGGAGAACCGCAGAAGCAGAAGGCTCGGACGTGGATGGGAGCCGCAGAAGCAGCAAGATATCCACAAAAGCAGAACCTCTTAAGCGGTAAAATTTCCACAGAAGCGAAAATGACTGAAGGCAGTGACTTGTTTTAAATTGGGGTTTTGGTTCTTTTTACCCATTTTTCATGGCTTAGGGGCGATTTTTGGAGAGCTTCAAAGAGGGATTTCGTCATCTATGTTAAGGTAAGTTATCCCCACCACTCTTGAGTTGAATATATCAATTATATATGGCTTTAAGCATGGAAATTAGAGTAAATATTGAGGTTTTGGCTGAAAACCTAGAAAATTATAATCTTGGATTTTAGCCACGATTTTTAGTATGGAATTAAGAGAAAGTTATGTATTTGAGTCCCTAAGGTCATGGGTAACCTTTATCTTTGAAAAATTATGGATTCCGGGCATGTGGGGCCGAGGGCATTTTGGTCATTTCACTAAGCAGAGTTGGAAATTTGTTTAATTTGAATTTCTAACAAGAATTTGAGAATGTTCTCATTAGTTTGTCGTTAATTGGCTAGTTTTGGTGCATTGTGCATCGGTTCAAGCCTTCGAAAGAATGTAAAATGCCGATTATGGATCTTCGGAGCTAGGTGAGTCTCCTTTCTAATCTTGTGAGAGGGAATTTACCCCATAGGTGAAATAATTGATTATGTGCTCCTATATGTAGGGGGCTACGTATGGACGAGGTGACGAGAGTCCGTACGTAGCTACTATTATGCTATTGTCCGGGT
Organism: Nicotiana glauca; assembly: GCA_026770625.1. Taxonomy (NCBI): domain Eukaryota; kingdom Viridiplantae; phylum Streptophyta; class Magnoliopsida; order Solanales; family Solanaceae; genus Nicotiana; species Nicotiana glauca. The sequence goes on along the minus strand of MU737038.1, from coordinate 140,064 downwards.
AATAAGGACCGATAAACATGTTATACTTGGATTAATTATGAACCCATTGATGACTTGAATTGTTTAAATCGCCTTTGATTAGTAAATGAATTTAAAAAGAGATTAAACATCATTTCTAGAATTGTTAGACGGAGAATTGGTTTTATTTGGATAATTATTCCCTGATGAAATTCTAATTAGCTATTTGAGCATGTATATTATGTGTACCTGTGTCGCGTGGATGATTCGCGAGCAGGGTGATTATGTATCTTATGTGTACCCGTGTCATATGGATGATTCGCGAGCAGGGTGATTATGTATCTTATGTGTACCTGCGTCGCATGGATGATTTGCGAGAAGGGTGATTGTTTATTTTATGTTGACCGCGTCGCATGGATGATTCGCGAGCGGGGTAATAGATGCATCTATGGTTCGTGTCGTTTGACCCTCGACAGTGCACAGTTTATATTTCTGTTGGATTGGGCCGTCGCCTTGGTGTGATTTGCGCATGTTATTTGTCACTTGAGAATTTTAAACGTGAAATTGCCCTTCGTGGTTTGATATAAATTGATAAGATAATAAAAAGTAAACTTGAAAATCCTTGATTTTTTTATTTTGTTGAAGGTGTTTACCAGTTTTTCTGGCTTCGCGAATTTGAACTACTTTATAAATCCATGATTTTCCTCATATTTTCTAGAATATTGTTAATTGACCTCTAGTGAGTGTCGGAGTTGGCCATCTCGTCTCTACTCCTTTGAGATTAGGCGGGATACTCACTGAGTACACGTTGATTACGTACTCATACTACACTTCTGTGCATTTTTGTTGCACAGGTATATATACCTCTAGCAGCCTACTGGGCGTAGCAGCATGGATGACTCTGGGACTAGGCGAACTGCATTGTTCGAGAGGACCCACAGCTAGTATAGTTCCCTTCAGCATTTTATTATTTATTCCTTGTCCACTGCATTTCGGACAGAGATTGTATTTTATTTCCCCTATCGATAGTTGCTCGTGCACTTGTGACACCGGGTTTTGGGATGTATTTGCATTATTTGGAAATCTTAAAAGTTGTTTAAATATTTCATTATTTATTCGGAGGAATGTACTGAGTCTTGTTTAAATTGTATAAAAAAAATGTTTTCAAAATTGTTATAATGAGGACTTAATTAAGTACTCTAGATGGCTTGCCTGACATCGGTGTCACCGCAACCCTTAGTGAATTTTGGGTCATGACAACATGGTATCAGAGCATTAGGTTCTCGTCGGTCTCACGAGTCATGAGCAAGTATAGTAGAGTCACGCGGATCTGTACGGAGATGTCTATACTTATCCTCGGGAAGTTGTAGGACTGTTAGGAGTATTCACCTTCTTGATTTCCTTTTCGTGCGGTTCGATTCCTTTGAGGCTTTTTATGCCTTTGATTTCTTTCTATTCAATCTTACACGAGCGTTTGTTATAAATTGAAAATTGAAGGATTGTAATGGCACTACAAATGTGGTGCGGGATGATTTTCCCGGTATAATTGATTGGACTATTATAGTTGCACTTTGGAGGGGTATTCTATTGTTTTAGCTCAGTAACAGAACTTCTAAGAGCCTCGAGGCTAGGCACAGGTTGCCATGATGCTTATGAGCGATTATTCTACAGTGTTGTTGTAATAGTAGTGTTTTACCCATGTGTCGGGGCAGTGAATGAATTGAAGGGAGGTCTACTCAGCGTGTAATCAAGGGAGTCAGTATTTTATTCTCGGCAGGGGAAAGTCAATCGAACTAAGGATGGTCAGAAGTGGACTGGTGGAAGTAATGAAACGTGGTAATTGCAAGCGTGGTGGAGTTCTCCTCTATATGGGGGTGTTGTTGTCCTAATTGAACGCTTTAAGCTTGTCAGTGTTATGATCTGCTACAATTCGCCTTGGGGCAAGATATTGTGAAATAGTATTGAAGATACAACTGTCAGATATCGCATGATGCGGTGGTTTAAGATCGAATCAGAATTTCTAATGTTGACGGCTCGATAAAGATGACCTTTGGAAAGGTTTAAAATTAGTAGCAATGGTGGGTTCAAGTGCCACGAAGATAGATTTTATTTGAGGCGACAATTGAGCGGCAAAGTATGAGGAAGGACATGTGGGAAGTGCCAGGCGATGTTTAAAATTTCTAGAAGGCCAAGTATGAGAAGCAAGGTCAAGTGACCGATTAAGGAGATGAGTTTCGCCAAAGTGAGAGAGTGGCGAGGGTTGCATATGGGCTTGGCAGTAGGATAACTACACGCCTTAAAGAGAGTTTGGATCGAATTGGGGATTTTCATGATTGGTGATTGAAGCCTGCGGGTATGTTGTAAAGTATGGGCTATTATGTGGCAGAAGATTAATATGGCGAAAAGGAGCTGCTTGAAATAGAGGAGGGTGCAGCATAACCCTGAATTTGGAAGGATGTGCCATGCATTTAATTGATGTTCGCGAGGGGCGAATAGACTTGTGCAACTGGAAGGTGAGCTCGGACTCAGGATGGGCTATTGGTGTTATAGTGAATATACCCCATGCAGCGGTGTGAGAAGATGTCGGGAGGTGATCCCCCTAGGTGGGTTATTCCCCGTGAGCAGATTAGCAGTCGCGTGGTTGGCGAAGCTTTTGCAAGGAATTATATTGGTTGTTCAACAAAGAGATCGGTCATACGAATGTGGATGAAGACTCAGAATATGAAAGATGAGGATTTACAGGAAGATCGCGAGAGATTTTGATAATTGGTAGTGCGAGGTTAAGTCAATAAGAGGTAAAAAGGTCGGGCGAACTCAAGAATGGTGAAATTATGGCTTCAAGCTAAGTGGGAGAGTCCCACCATTTATGATTGGGCTGTATGATTAACTACTTGCGTGATTTCTGGTTATTAGCATATTGATGGTTAATCCAGCTACGAGAAAAAACCATAAATAGTAAATAGAGCGGAGGAATTATTAAGGATGTGCTATGGTTAGCCTTCCTGGCTCATGTTCAGACTTGGAAAAAGGTTCAGTATTTATGCCTGGTATAGATATAGGTTTCAGAGGAAGTGATTTCGTCGGGTGCTTCGTCGAGAGAGTATTTGTGTGTTATAAGAATTACGGAGTGAATTATATTTGGGACCAAGTCAGAGCAGGTGTCTCTCAATAATGGTTCTAGTGATTTCAGAAGTTAAAGTGTGGTGCTCAACGATTTCAATCCTATAAGTACAACTAAGAATCAAGCTTTGTAGCAGCTTATGAGAAAGTGTCCAGAATGTTCTATGATGTGTTACCTTGTGGTGTAGCATTTGATAAATGTGAAATAATTCGTGAGATTTGAGACAGCATGGTCTCGCAATTCAAGGTCACTCGGGGTGAGTGTAGAGGGAGTATGTTATGCGTTGAAGAGAATTAGTATTATTTCCAAAGCAATCAAGGATAAATCGGAGGGAAAGGGATTGATTAACCATAGTTGAATTTGACATGTTGGGGTATGTGATCTGTTCATTCAGTATGATCGAGTTATGCTTTTGATTTGTGAAGGTACATGTGAGGTTTGTCAGCCGCCATAGTTGATAACATTCTAAACCATTCTACTGTTGTGGCTTGTTATGTGGAAGCAGATTCCGGAAGGGCTGTGGTGGCTTGGACCACTACTTGCAGATTTGCATATTGTACAGTTATGGCAATTTACCTGTGTGTTTCTATGAATCTCCTGAAGTGAGTTAAGTGAAAAGTTCGTATATGATGAATTGTAAAAATGTCAATGATTTTAGAGTTATGATGAAAAAAAATCGTGTTCTATCGTATATTGGCACGTTGGGTGCGGTGAGAGGTATGGAAATTAGAAGTGAGGGTCAAGGTTGCAGTTCGGTGTTGACAAGGATGTCACGGGATCGGATGAGCAAGGAAAGGGGTGAAAGATTAGAGTAAATTGGTATTGTCCTCAGCGTCACCTGAGTTCGATTTGTTGGGGAAGAGGTTTTGCATCCTGGTTAAGGATTCTAGATCGCTTTTCAGCATTAGTGCGTCTGATGGTTTAGATGTCCGGACCCATTATTTATTTCCAAAGATTGTGGGAGCGTGTCCCACGGGAATATTGTATAAGTGTGACATGTAGTCACTTTATTGGCTAAAGATATAAACCACGTATGAGGATTGTGGTAATATCATTAATTTGAGAATTTGTGCCTGGAGGACACCTTGTTTATTGGGTTATGAACCAAGGAGATTTGCTCCAGTTATGACGGTTGTTCTCATGAGTTATGAGAAGAAGGAAATTAGTATGGACCTTTGAAAGGTTATTGGCTTAATTTGATGTGATCAGGATCGACTTGAGGTCGGTGGATGGGTTTAAATGTGAATATGGGCTCTATGACAACCCATTTATGTTCATTTCAGTAATGCGCTCCTTATGGAGTAGTCAAGGTGTCATCTCGTTGTCAGATATTTCATGAAGTGATACATTACGCCGTGTGAGTTGTGAGATGACCTGAGGAATTGTGTATGTGTTGAGGACCCGCGAGGGAATGTCGTATTATGAGCAAATGGCTCTTGAGATTCAGATCTTGTACCGCACCTCAGTTGTGCTTGAGTTTTGTAGCCTATAGCGCTACGTGCTTTCTCAGGGATGGTATTATGCACTTAACGTGCTTGCGATCGAAATTTGATATTTTTATTGTAGTGAGCAGATTTAGCTCGATGTGCAATCTCCTTATGTGAGATCTATGTATAGATCGGGTGACACGCCACCATGGGTATGTTATTTGTATCGGGTGGCACGCCGCCATAGGTATGTTATTTGGATCGGGTTAGGCGCCGCAACAGTGTGATGTCGAGTCTGGTCCTCTATATTTTTTTTTTGTGTGTTTCGCTTCCTATCTTCTAAGGAAGGTCCGTACTAGTGCGGGGGTTAGGTAATTCCTTCCAGAGTTCGATTTTCATTTGTGTTGCGTTTGGATTGTTGTCCTATTAGCACATTGTGGAGTCATATGAGACTTGTGATCGCATTCGGAGTGGCTTAATGCCTGAGCAGTTCGTACTGGGTAAGATGCGATTATGGGATTTAGGATCAGTGCAATCTAATTATATGAAGTATATTAAGGAGCGAAGATTATTATTTGGTTCAGAATGTAGTAATGTTTCTTGTCAAAAGTATAAACTCGATGATTGGTCGACTCGGCAGTTAATTATGAATTTCGACATCACATAAGTCGTGGCGATATTGTAATAGTTAGAGTAAGACCTACATAGGTCATTGGGTGCAATGGGAGCATCGAATTCGTGGAATTTCGATTAATTCAAACAGAAATGTTATTGTGGTCCTATGAGTAAAGTGATGCAAAGTGTGAATTCAGTAGAGTTATGCAATCATGTTTGAGTACAGCGTATAGTGATTGATACGGTGCTCGAATGTTGGAAACAGGCCTGGCATAGAATTCCGGATGTTGGAATTGGGCTCTAAGGCTTATTTGCTTGAATAAAAGGGAATATCTTCAGAATTTATCGAGCCAATGTGCTCAGCTAAGTTGTGGTAGCACGGAGAGGTGCATGAGAAGTTAAACATCAATTTCAGACGACTTCGATATAGTTCTCAGCACGTTCGAGGACGAACGTATGTTTAAGTGGGAGAGAATGTAATGACTCGACCGGTCGTTTTGAGCCCTAGCACGTCGTTCAGCAGTCTGAGGCCATGAGCAGCTTCATTTCAGGTATTGTGACTTGTTCGCATGGTTAGAATTTAAATTCAGGGAGATCGGAGTAAAGTTTAAATGAAAATTCTCATTTGAGAAGCTTAAAGTTGAAAGAATGAATTAGGATTGGAATTTCAGTAAAGAACCTTAGAATCGGGATCTGAAGGTTCCATCAAGTTCGTATGATTATTTCGGACTTGAGCGTACGCCCGGATTGGGTTTTGGATAACCTGGGAGCGTTTTGGCACCTATTATGGAAGTTAGCATTTTAGAAGGAATTTCTTAAGTTTGGCTTGGAGTGAATTTTAGCGTTATCGATGTCTGTTTGGGATTCCAAGACTGGGAGTAGCTCCGTATGGTGATTCTGGAGTCGGGAGCGCGATCGGAAGTGAATTCGGAGGTCCGTAGGTCCTTTTGGGGCAATTTGGCTAAAGTTAGAATTTAAAGGTTTTTGAGAAGTTTGACCGGAGGTTGACTTTTTGATATCGGGGTTAGAATCCGATTCCGAAAGTTGGAATAGGTCTGTAATGTCGAATATGATTTGTGTGTAAAATTTGAGCTCAATCAGACGTGATTTGATAGGTTTAAACATCGGAAATAGAAGTTGGAAAGTTCAAAGTTCATAAAGCTTGAATCGGGGTGTAATTCATCGTTTTAGCGTTGTTTCTTATGATTTGAGGCCTCGAGCAAGTCCATAATGTGTTTTGGGACTGGTTGGTATGATTGGTTGGGGTCCCGGGGGCCTCGGGTGTATTCCGTGTGGCTAACGGATCGAATCCGCAGTTTGAAGGAGTGCTGAAGCTGTTGCTTCTGGTATTTTCGCTTCTGCAGAAATAGGAACCGCAGAAGCGGTATAGTTGGTGCGACGGGGGGACCGCAGAAGCGGTTTTGGTTGGAGTTGCAGGGATCCGCAGATGCGGTTGAGTTTCCGCAGAAGCGGACTGCACTTGCGGTGGGAAAACAGTAGAAGCGAAAGGCCTGGACGTGGATGGGAGCCGCAGAAGAGGCAAGATATCCACAAAAGCGGAACCGCTTAAGCAGGAAAATTTCAATAGAAGCGGAAATGACTGAAGTCAGTGACTTGTTTTAAATCGAGGTTTTGGTTCATTTCACCCATTTTTCATGGCTTGGGGGCGATATTTGGAGAGCTTCAAAGAGGGATTTTGTCATCTATGTTAAGGTAAGTTATCCCAACCACTCTTGAGTTTAATATATCAATTATATGTGGCTTTAAGCATGGAAATTAGAGTAAATATTGAGGTTTTGGTTGAAAACCTAGAAAATTATAATCTTGGATTTTAGCCACGATTTTTAGTATGGAATTAAGAGAAAGTTATGTATTTGAGTCCCTAAGGTCATGGGTAACCTTTATCTTTGGAAAATTGTGGATTCCAGGCATGTGGGCCCGAGGGCATTTTGGTCATTTCACTAAGTAGAGTTGGAATCTGTGTAATTCAAATTTCTAACAAGTATTTGAGCATGTTCTCATTATTTTGTCGTTAATTGGCTAGTTTTGATGCATTGTGCGTCGGTTCAAGCCTTCGGAAGAATGTAAAATGCAGATTATGGATCTTCGGAGCGAGGTAAGTCTCCTTTCTAATCTTGTGAGGGGGAATTTACCCCATAGGTGAAATAATTGATTATGTGCTCCTATATGTGGGGGGGATACGTACTCACGAGGTGAAAAGAGTCTGTGCGTAGCTACGATTATGCTATTGTCCGGGTAGTTAGGACCCATCAGCATGTTATACTTGGATTAATTATGAACCCATTAATGACTTGAATTGTTTAAATCACCTTTGATTAGTAAATGAATTTAAAAAGAGATTAAACATCATTTCCGGAATTGTTAGCCAGAGAATTGGTTTTATTTGGATAATTATTTCCCAATGAAATTATAATTGGCTATTTGAGCATGTATATTATGTGTACATGCGTCGCATGGATGATTCGCGAGCAGGGTGATTGTGTATCTTATGTGTACCTGCGTCGCATTAATGATTCGCGAGCAGGGTAATAGATGCATCTATGGTTCATGTCGTTCGACCCTCGACAGTGCACAGTTTATATTTCTGTTGGATCGGGCCGTCACCTCGGTGTAATTTGCGCATGTTATTTGTCGCTTGAGAATTTTAAACGTGAAATTGCCCTTCGTGGTTTGATATAAATTGATAAGATAATAAAAAGTGAACTTGAAAATCCTTGATTTTTTTTTTGTTGAAGGTGTCTACCTATTTTTCTGGCTTCGCGAATTTGAACTACTTTATAAATCCATGATTTTACTCGTATTTCTAGAATATTGTTAATTGACCTCTAGTGAGTGTCGGAGTTGGCCATCTCGTCTCTACTCCTTCGAGATTAGGCGGGATACTCTCTGAGTACACGTTAATTATGTACTCATACTACACTTCTGTGCATTTTTGTTGCACAGGTATATATACCTCTAGCAGCCTATTGGGCATAGCAGCATGGATGACTCTGGGACTAGGCGAACTGCATTGTTCGAGACGACCCGCAGCTAGTATAGTTGCCTTCAGCATTTTATTATTTATTTCCTGTCCACTGTATTTCGGACAGAGTTTGTATTTTATTTCCTCGATCGATAGTTGCTCGTGCACTTGTGACACCGGGTTTTGGGGATGTATTTGGATTATTTGGAAATCTTAAAAGTTGTTTAAATATTTCATTATTTATTCGGAGGAATGTACTGAGTCTTGTTTAAAATGTATAAAAGAAATATTTTCAAAATTGTTATAACGAGGATTTAATTAAGTATTCTAGTTGGCTTGCCTGACATCGGTGTCCGGCGCCACCGTGACCCTTAGTGGATTTTGGGTCGTGACAAATGGCACGGGACTTGGACTTGCAATTAAAATTCTCACCACACAAACTATAGGATTGCTAAAGAGACAGAGTCGCTGGCCCAGAACAACCTTAGCTAAGATTTGAGCAACACAAATGGTCCCGAAAAACCACTTGATGATTGTCGGCCAACACAATAGTCTCAAGGTCACAACTGTCACCCTCGTAGACACACCAATTTATTTTTTTACCATAAGATCAAAGGCAAATGTGTTAGGCCCAAGTGAAGCTTTGCTTGAGGCACTATTACTCATTATCTATTATTTACACGGGAAAAAAAATAGACTCAAACCCTTAAGAAGGTTGTCATGCCATCAATCATCGGGAAGAGCCAGCCGGTTCACACAAATTCCACCTTTGGAAAGAGCCGTGGAATTAAGAAAACCAAAGGCTTATTTGAAAGCAAAATTCAAAATAAGAATCTATGAAAATGAAGTAAGAAGCTATGAAAGAAAATTTGGAAAGTAAAATGAATATGTACAATAGAGGATTTAGACGAATATATATAAGATGGAATGAATATATACATCAGAAAGTAACTTTATATACAGACCAAAGTTGCAAAATATGAAAAGTGAAATAAACTTGTAAAATTATGTACATACCAAAAGTGACAATCATAGCATAATAAAATAAAAATAGTATCATCTTTACAACACCATATCATCAAACTAGGGCTACCCCCCTCAGATGTCCTCAATGTCAACTAACCAAAAACAGCTCAAGAAAATATAGAGAGTAAAGAAAAATCCCTATTGGCCCTCCATCTGCATGGGATCATGATCCTGGGTCCTTGGTTCCTCGGACTGCTCGGGAACCTGAGATTGGAACACTATAACATGTGTCTGCACTAGGACCTGGGGCTGGCTAGAGGAAACTACATGAGGCACCTCCAACTTAATCACTGCATCATAAGTACGAGGAATCACCCTTCTCCTCTTTGGCGCACTCTATAACTCCTGCTTCTACTCAAACTAGGCTGCTAGAATTGGATCATGCAATAGTATCTCCAAGGGCAAGTGATCAGCAGCCTTCATCTTCTCCACTTCTACCCTCAACTCCTTCATAGACTCCTATGTTGCTCGAGTCTTTCGTAATTTCTTTATATCCTTTGTTAGCTACTTCAATGCTTTTCCATGAGTACCTACATCCTCCAATATCAATTGCTGGTTCTCCAGGAGCTTGTTCTGGTTATCCAGAAGCTCCTTGAGAGTTTCCTCAGCGAACTCTAGAACCTGTGGCTATGGGGTTACGGATTGGGCTGCCATCGAGGTAGAAAGTACATACATCTTAGAAGTAGCCTCCTGCATCCAATTGTTGATACTGTCAAGGGCTTGGCTCAAACGGTGGGCAGTCAATGGGTAGGTTGTGGATGAGGGAATATCTGGAGTGGGGGAAGTAAAGGTTCCTCGGGCAATATCTGGTGTAGCTGAGGGAGGTAGAGTAGAGAGGACTACTACTACTGGCTCTTCAGACTGGCCAGTAGAAGTAGTGGATTTTCCTTTTTGATATTTGGCTTTGGGGTTGTTATCAGTCTTCAGGTTGTACCAGAAAAAAAGGGAGCTTTGGTTTCACCTTCACATCAAACTTCCTTTTCTCCACATATTGGTCTTTGAAGTACATTGTCAGGAAATTTGGGAAGGGATATGATCTATCACCTTCATTGACCACCTGTGTGATCACTCTAGACATAACATTCCCGATGTTGATCCATGAGCAGTGGGGTCCATCCTGCTGTATACAAAGGTCTCCCACCCCTTTGCTTCTAAGTTCAAAGTTCTCCTCAAAGTTGGGACTCCTGCTGTCAACCATGCTAGGGTGGTACCCGGAAGTGCTAGGTATTCTGCAAACCACGGACGGATGGCCTCGTCCAATGCCACCTTTTCTAAATACAATGATTCATCTTCCTCCAGAAAGCCTAGGTAGTCATTGATTGTCTTCCCATCGAACTTCACTGTCAAATTTCGCACCTTAGTCACTTTAGTGCCCTTTTTTATTTGGGCAGCATTAGTGTAGAACTCCTTGACTAAGTGTTCATTTTCCTCGTTGACGTGGCCTATAAAATATTCCCAGCCCGGTCTCTCTCTGAATTGCCTCTACACATTAGGGTTGTGAGGCAGAAGGTCATTCGTAATTAATTTCCGTTCAAGTATCAACTTTCTCTCGGGCCACCACTTTCAGAACTTGTGGTATACTAACTTAGTAACAAACCTATCATGCCAAGCCTTTGGGTTTCTAGTTCTTTCCACCCCTCCTACTTGGGCCACACCCCCTTCTTTTTCTTCTCTTCTTCTATGGGATCCTCATTGAGTATTGAAGTTGTAGGTGAGGTAGAGGAAGCACTATCACCGCTCTCAGCTGAGCCCTCAGACGACTCAAAAGAAATATGGATTGAAGATTGAGCAGTAGGAGAAGCAGGACGAGTGGGTTCATCTCTCAATCTAAACCTCTCTGGCCAGTCGGGATCACGCTCTGGCAATGACTCGGAGTCAGATGCCTCCCGGGAGGGCAAATACTCACTTCCCTCTGAATGGGAAGTAACTCTATCAGAATGCTTACAAGCACCTTAAGGGTTTCGTGGATACCTGTTGGGGAAACAAGCAAATGTGTCCGAGGATGCACTTCGGTTGAGACTATTCCCCATTTCATTAAGAGGGAAGTCTTTGAACTGGCTTGAATGGCTTCCCAACCATTCCATCACTATTTGGGATGAATTTGCGGATAAATTCATTGTGAAGTTTTCTCACCGGGGCACATGGAAACTTTGAGGGATGAAATATTCGCTTTCAAACATGAACCCAACGAACCATTGCATGAGATATGGGAGAGATATCGAACCATGGTTAAGGAATGTCCCAATAATAATATGACTAAGGCAATGATACAACAGATATTCTATCGGGGCATTAACACCACGAATAAGTGCACAGTGAACCAACTCATCGCGGGCAATTTTATGAACACACCATATGATGAGGCTAATGCAATATTGGATGAGATGGCTGACACGTCCTTCGTTGGCGAAGTAGAGCAAGTGCGCCACAGGGTGAACCCACTGTCATTCACTTGCACAAGGAGCTTCATGATCATCGACAGTCAATAGCAGAACTGACAACCACAATGAACCAGCTAGCAAAGGCACAATTATAGCAGGTTCAAACTCCACGACAAGTAAATGCTATGGAGGGTGCCAACATGCTAGTGAAAAAAAGAAGACAAAGAAGCTAACAGAACCAAAGGAATTCAAATAAATATGACCATGATAGTGGTGGGTTCCAAGAGGAAGGTTATGATGAGCACAATAAAGAAGTGAAATACGTGAACAATTATCAAGGCCAAAGGGGCAATTCTTCCAACCAACAACAATAATAGAGATCCCAAGGAAATTGAGGAAATTAAAAACAACAAGGCAACAGTAATTGGGGGAACAACAATGAAAATCCAAATTGGGGAAACCAGAATAGTAATCAGAAACATCAGGGTAATTAGAATGGCAACAACAACAACTGGGGTGGAAACAACAGTCAGGGCTATTGGAATAATAACAACCAAGGAAATCGGGGGCAAGGCTTTCAAAGGTCCCTGATGTATCAACAACCTAACAATCCATCCCCATTTCTATCCCAAGGTCCTAGTTCATCGAACCATGAAATGGTGAGAATTGAAATGATGTTTGAACAGATGATGAAGAAGAACGCTGACTCGAATGCCCAGTTGGCTTCCCAAAATACTTTAATCAGAAACTTGGAGGTTCAATTAGGACAAATCTCACAATCCTTGAATACTCACCTAAAGGAGGCTCTACCTAGTTATACGGTAGTCAACCCGAAGGATGGGAACAATATCGGGCATACAATGGCGGTAACTACAAGGAGTGGATGGACGGTAATGTGAATGCCTCCAAACAAAATAAATTGTGGGTGATAAAGTTGAGTTGCAAGAGAATGAGATCCCTTTGGTGGGTTAGAATATGAATAATGAGAACTTGAATGAAGAAGTGAGGATTGATATCCAAGATAACGAGGTGGAAAAACAGAATGACGTGAACCCATCTAGGGAACACGTAATAGACATGCCGGAAATGGTTGTGCCTAGAGCCAAGGATCCTTTTACAAGGAAACCTCCACCTTATCCTCAAAGGCTAGCGAAGCAAAAAAAATGAGAATTAGTTTAAGAAATTTATTGACATGATGAAGAGCTTATCCATTAATGTGCCTTTGGTGGAGGTTCTGGAGCATATGTCGGGTTATGCTAAATTCATGAAAGACTTGGTGACAAAGAAAAGATCCATGGATTATGAAACTATCAAGATGACCCACCAAGTTAGTGCAATAGTACACTCTATGGCTCCGAAGCTAGAAGACCCTGGTGCTTTCACCATTCTTTGAACCATTAGGAGTGCAGACTTTGCAAAAGCTCTATATGATTTGGGGGCAAGTATCAACTTGATGCCCTACTCAGTTTTCAAGACTTTGGGTATTGGGAAATCGAGGCCAACTTCCATGAGATTGAAAATGATGGATAGATCAATGTAGAGACCATTGGGTATAATTGATGATGTTCTTGTTCGGGTGGACAAATTTTTCTTGTCGACTGATTTTGTGGTTCTTGACTACGAGGTCAATTTTGAGGTACGTATAATCTTAGGATGACCTTTTCTTGCAACAAGGAAGGCCGTAGTTGATGTGGAAGCAAGAAAACTCACTTTCCGAGTGGGTGATGAAAAAGTGGTCTTTCATGTGTGTAAGTCAATGAAGTAGCCCAATTGTACTGAAGTGTGCTCATTTGTTGATCTTGTCACAACAGTGATAATTAATGATACTAGTGCAATGATAAATGTAGAGGACCCTCTAGAGGCGATTTTGTTGAATCTTGATGTAAATGAGGATGAAGATCGGGTGGAGTGTGTTAATGTTTTACATGGAATGGGCTCGTACTCTTATGAGCACCGGAAGCTCCCTTTGGATCTTGAGAATAGGAAGACTCCACCAACAAAGCCCTCAATTGAGGAACCTCCCGTGTTTGGAGTTGAAGCCATTGCCTCCACACCTCAGGTATGAATTCTTAGGCCCTAGTTCAACTTTGCCAGTTATTTTTTCCTCTTGTCTTACTAACATGCAGGTAGATGCCACATTGGCGGTGCTCAAAAAATGGAAGAAGGCAATTGGATGGACTTTAGATGATATTTGAGGGATAAGCCCCGCCTTTTGTATGCATAAGATTATTCTTGAAGATGATGCAAATCCCTCCTTGGAACATCAAATAAGGTTGAATGAGGCAATACAAGAAGTTGTGAAAAAGGAGGTGATCAAGTAGTTGAATGTCGGGTTGTGTACCCATATCTGATAGTTCTTGGACTACCGATGCATTGTGTGCCGAAGAAGGGTGGTATGACCGTGGTTACCAATGCGAAGAATGAGCTAATTCCTACAAGGATAATCACCAAATGGAGGGTGTGCATGGATTACCGCAAGTTGAACAAGGTGATCCGCAAGGATCACTTTTCATTGCCTTTTCTTGACCAGATGATAGAAATACTTGCTGAGAGTGCCTTCTACTATTTCTTGGATGGGTATTCTGGGTACAACCAAATTTGAATTGCTTCGGAAGATCAGGAAAAGACCACCTTCACTTACCTATATGGTACCTTTACCTTTTCTAGGATTTCATTTGGGTTGTGTAATGCACCGACTACGTTTCAGCGGAGTATGATGGCCATATTCACTGACATGGTGGAAGATATTTTGAAGGTGCTCATGGACAACTTTAGTGTAGTGGGAGACCCGTTTGATGAATATTTGAAGAATCTTGATAGGGTGTTGGCCCGGTGTGAAGAAACCAATCTTGTGCTCAATTGGGAAAAATGCCTCTTCATGGTTGAGGAGGGAATAGTCTTTGGCCATAAAATTTCAAAGCATGGTATAGAGGTGGAAAAAGTTAAAATTGAAGTTATTTCAAGGCTCCCTCCCCTACCTCTATCAAATGGGTTAGGGGTTTTCTTCGGCATGCGGGGTTCTACCGGAGGTTTATCAAGGATTTTTCTAAGGTAGTGAATCCTTTGTGCACGCTTTTGGAAAAGGATGCCAAGTTCATGTTCAATGGGGGTTGTATGCAAGCTTTCAAACTTCTCAAGCACAAGTTGACAACCACTCCTATTATTACCGCACCTAATTGGAGCTTACCTTTTGAGCTCATGTGTGACGCGAGCGATGTTGCGATTGAGGCAGTTTTGGGTCAAAGAGTGAATAAAATGTTTCATCTGGTGTACTACACTAGCAAGACAATGAATGATTCTCAAGTGATCTACACGATGACTAAAAAGAGCTTTTGGCTATTGTGTTCGCAATAGAAAATTTCAGCCATATCTCATGGGCGCCAAAGTCATAGTTCATACCGATCATGCTGCACTCCGGTACTTGATGATGAAGAAGGATTCCAAAGCTAGGCTAATACGATGGGTCTTGTTACTTCAAGATTTTGATGTGGAGATTATGGACTGAAAGGGTTGTGAAAACCAAGTAGCGGACCACTTGTCCCGCTTGGAGGAGGAGGGGAGGCCTCGTGATGGCCTAGAGATCAATGATTCATTTCCAGATGAGAAACTCTTTTCTTTGTCGATGAATGATATGCCATGGTTTGCGGAAGTTGCTAATTTCCTTATGACTATTACAATCCTGTGTGATCTCTCTTCTAACCAAAAGAAGAAACTCAAACAGGATAGTTTGGATTTCTATTTGGATGAGCCATACTTGTTTAAGATCTTCACTGATGGTGTAATCCGGATGTGTGTCCCAGAGGAGGAGTAATTGAGTATCTTAGAGGCTTGTTATTTCTTCTCCTATGGTGGCCATCATGGTGGGGCGAGGACAACTTCAAAGGTTCTTAGTTGTGGGTTTTACTGTCCAACTTTGTACAAAGATGCAAGTGAACTTGTGAAGAGGTGCGACGAATGTCAAAGAATGATTTGAATTTTGAAGAAATATGAGATGCCTCTCAATACTATTCATGAAGTTGATATTTTTGATATGTAGGGTATTGATTTTATGGGCCCCTTTGTTAGTTCATGTGGGAACACATACATTCTAGTGGTAGTTGACTATGTTTCAAAGTGGGTTGAGGCCGTGGCCTTACCCAACAAGGAGGCCCGAAGTGTTGTTGCTTTCTCAAGAAGAGCATATTTACTAGGTTTGGAACTCCCCGAGCAATCCTAAGTGATGAGAGGTCTCATTTTTGTAATAGAGCTTTTGACACTTTGCTTGCAAAGTATGGTGTCAATCAAAAGGTTTCTAATCCTTATCATCCTCAGGCGAGTGGCCAAGTTGAAGTCTCAAACATGGAAATCAAAAGTATATTGTCAAATATAGTTAATGAAAATAGGATCGATTGGTTAAAGAAATTGGATGATGCTCTGTGGTCTTATAGGACTGCTTACAAGACTTTGATTGGTATGTCTCTGTACCGGTTGGTGTTTGGGAAAGCATGCCATCTACCGGTTAAGTTAGAGCACAAGGGCATGTGGGCTTTGAGAAAGCTAAATCTTGAATGGGATGTGTCAGCAAATCTTCGTGTGGAGCAGCTTAATGAACTTGATAAGTTCTGATTCGATGCCTACTCTAGTTCGTCCTTGTACAAGGACAAGATGAAATACCTTCATGACAAGTATGCTCGTAGCAAGGACTTCAAAGTGGGTGATCTGGTTCTCTTGTTCAATTCTCGGTTACGTATGTTTCTGGGAAAGCTTTAGTCAAAATGGAGTGGACCTTTTGAAGTGGTGCTTGTGACACCATTTGGTGCACTTGACTTGAAAAACAAAAATTGAGAGATCTTCAAAGTTAATGGGCACAGAGTCAAGCACTATGTTGGCAAAATTGATGACAGCCACATGGTGGCAATGATCCATCTAAAGTAATTTGATGGTAACCTGCATCGTGCGGCGACGTTAAATCAGGCACTTTTTGGGAGGCAACCCATGTGTCTTTCTTTGATTTTCTTTTTAGTGTAGGATTTGCTTTTGGACTAACTGGCTGTGAGATGTGTATAGGGTTGTTTTGATGTAGTGCAAGACCACGTTGGAAAAATATTGCACTCTTTTAAGATTGGACCGCAATCGCAGTGCATTTTCTGCGGCCGCAATGGTCTTATTGCAAGGATAAAATTTCATTGCAGTCCGCAGTGTTGAAAAGTTAAAAATGGGGGTTCTCTAAAGTTGTCACCGCAGCCACAGTGCATTTTTTGCGGTCCGTGGTGCCCTACCATGGCCGCAATACATTTTTTGTGATCCACGGTGCCCTACCGCGGCCGCAGAGCATTTTCTGCGATCCGCGCTTACACCCTTGCTGGTGCATTCTTGTGGTTAAACACTGGTCTGCGGTGCATTTTATGCGACCGCGGTGGGTAGGTATAGTGGGTCCAATGTCCTTTTTCTATAAATAGTACTTCAGGCCCTTATTTACCCTTTTCGCCCTCTTGCTCTCTAAATAGTAAAAATCATTGTTCATCCCAGCCCTAAGCAGAAATTCAAACATTTTCTCTCAATCATCTATGTGCATCTCATCTCTGGTACTTCAAATCTTTCCCTACTATTTATTTTTATTTTATTTTGTTAGTTTGTGCTTCTTTTTCTTACCTTTTCTTTCAAATTTTAGCGTAGGGTCACATAATGCTATTTAGATTAGGGTTAACTACTTGAAAATGATGATTAACTACCTAAAGAATTGATAATATGTAAATTTAGGATAAAAATGAGAAAAATACTGAAACCCTAGGTTGGTATTGTTGTGTTATGCTTACCGCGATCGTGGTGGATTTCCTGCGGTCCGTGGTGCCTCACCACGACCGCAATGGTTTTTCTGTGGTGGGAAACTTCAGAGGGATCGATATTAGGGACCGCGGCCATAGTCGATTTTTTGCGGACCGTGGTGCCCTACCATGGCCTCAGACCATTTCTTGCGGTCCACGGTGCCCTGAATAAGAGAGTGGGTACTCTGAACCCCACTTCACTGCGGACCGCGGTGCCATTTTGTGCAGTCTGCGGTGGTTCCTTTATGGCTACACTGCTTTTTATGCAGTCCGTAGTCAGCTATTTTAATGCATATTCTTCACTGATTCTTCTTGTACTGTGATACTAAGAATCTTTAACTGAACCCCACTTGCAGATAATGGTTAAATCAAGAGGCGGTGGTGATAAACAAAAAGGAAAAGGAGAGTCCTCTCGGGGTAAGGGACGAGGTATGATCAAGTTGACCCCCCAAGTCCGGAAGGCAACTGGGGACACTAGAAAAGCAATAAGGGCTGCAAATAGAGTTGTTTCCCATTCAGAGGGAAGTGAGTATTTGCCTTCCCGGGAGGCATCTGACTCCGAGTCAGTGTCGAAGCGTGTTCCTGACTGGCCGAAGAGGTTTAGATTGAGAGATGAACCTACTCCTCCTGCTTCTCTTACTGGTCAAGCTTCAATCCAGATTTCTTCTGAGTCGTCTGAGGGCTTAGCTGAGAGCAGTGATAGTGCTTCCTCAACCTCACTTACTGCTTCAACACCCGGTGAGGATCCTATAGAAGAAGAAGAGGGAGGGGGTGTGCCCCAAGCAGGAGGGGAGAGAGAACTAGAAACCCGGAGGCTTGGTAGGATAGGTTTGTTAGTGAGTTGGAATACCACAAGTTCTGAGAGTGGTAGCCCGAGAGGAAGTTGATACTTGAACAGAAATTCATTACGAAGGACCCTCTGCCTCACAACCCTAATATGCAGAGGCAATTCATAGAGAGACGGAGTTGGGAATATTTTATAGGCCACATCGAGGAGGTAAATAAGAACTTAGTCAAACTGCATTAGGTAGGGGTAAGGTCTGCGAACAGACTGCCCTCCCCAGACCCCACCTATTGGGATCAAATTGGGTTTGTTGTTGTAGTTGTAGTCAAGGATTTCTACACTAATGCTTCTCACATAAAAAAAGGGCACTAAAGTGACTAAGGTGCGGAATTTGACAGTGAAGTTCAATGGGAAGACAATTAATGACTACTTGGGCTTTCTGGAGGAAGGTGAATCATTGTATTTAGAAAATGTGGCAATAGACAGGCAGCCCGTCTGTGGTTGGTAGAATACCTGGCACTCCCTGATACCACACCAGCATGGTTGACTGTAGGAGTCCCAATTTTGAGGAGAACTTTGGAATTCGAAGCAAAGGGGTGGGAGACCTTCGTATGCAGCAAGCTGGACCCCACTACTCATGAGAACTCTATGCCTATTTCTCGGGCAATCTTGGTGGTTTCTATCATTGCGGGGTACCCGATCAACGTCGGGAATGTTATGTCTAGGGTGATCACATGAGTGGTCAATGAAGGTGATAGATCATATCCCTTCCCAAATTTCATGACAATGTACTTCAAGGACCAAGATGTGGAGAAAAGGAAGTTTGATGTGAAGGTGAAACCAAAGCTCCCTTTTTTCCTGCTACAGCCTGAAGAGTGATGACAAGCCTAAAACCAAAGATCCAAAAGGAAAAGCCACTACTTCTACTGGCCAGTCTGAAGATTCAGTAGTAGTAGTCCCCTCTACTCAGTCTCCCTCAGCTACACCAGATATTGCCCCAGGACCCTCTACTTCCACCACTTAGATATTCCCTCATCCACAGCCTACCCATTGACTGCCCACCGTTTGAGCTAAACCCTTGCCAATATCAACAACTAGATGCAGGCGGCTACTTCTAAGCTGTTTGTACTTTCTACCTCGGTGGCATCCCAGTCCATACTCCCACAGCCACAAGTTCTAGAGTCTGTGGAGGAAACTTTCAAGGAGCTTCTGGACAACCAGAAGAAGCTCCTAGAGAACCAGTAATTGATATTGGAGGCTATAGGTACTCATGGAAAAGCATTGAAGGAGCTGACAAAGGAAACAAAGAAATTAAGAAAGACTCGAGCACCAAAGGAGTCGATGAAGGAGTTGAGGGTAGAAGTGGAGAATATGAAAGTTGTTGATCACTTTCCCTTGGAGCTACTATTGCATGATCCAATTCTAGCAGGCCAGCCTGAGTAGGAGCAAGAGTTAGAGAGGGCACCAAAGAGGAAAAGGGTGATTCCCCATGCTGATGATGCAGTGATTGAGTTGGAGGAGCCTCGGGTAGGTTCCTCTAGCCAGCCGTAGGTCCCAGTGCAGCCCCAAGTCCTCGTGCAGACACAGGTTACAGAGATCCAGTCTCAGGTTCCTGAGCAGTCCGAGGAACCAGAGACCCAGGCTCATGATCCCATGTAAACAGAGGGCCAATAGGGAGTTTTCTTTACTCTCTATCTTTTCTTGAGTTGTTTTTTGTTTAGTTAGCATTGAGGACATTTGGGGGGTAGCCCTATTTTGATGATATGGTGTTGTAAAGATGATACTATTTTCGTTTTATTATGCTTTGATTTTCACTTTTGCTATTTACATAATTTTACCAATTTATTTCACTTTTTATATTTTGCAACTTTGGTATGTATATAAAGTTACTTTCTGATGTATATATTCATTCCCTCTTATGTATATTCGTCTAAATCCCTATTGTACATATTCATTTTACTTTTCGCATTTTCTTTCATAGCTTTTTACTTCATCTTCGTAGCTTCTTATTTTGAGTTTTGCGTTAAAATAAGCCTTCGGTTTTCTTAATGCCACGTTTCTTTCCAAAGGTGGAATTTGTGTGAATCGGGTGGCTCTTCCCGATGATGGATGACATGACAACCTTCTTAGGGGTTTGAGTTTATTTTCTTTTTGTTTTCTTGTAAATAGTAGATAATGAGTGATAATGCCTCAAGCAAAGCTTCACTTGGGCCTAACACAGTTTCCTTTGATCTTATGGTCAAAAACAAATTGGTGTATATAAGATGATGACAGTTGTGACCTTGAAACTCTTTTGTTGGCCGATGGTCATCAAGTGATTTTTTGGGACCATGTGTGTTGCTCAAATCTTAGCTAATGTTGTTGTGGGCCCCGACTCTATATCTTTAGCAAACATATAGCTTGTGTGGTGAGAATTTGAATTGCAAGTCCAAGTCCCATGCCATTAGTCTAGAACTTGCCCCGAATGTTTGTCTAGGCAAAACTTTAAGTGTAGTTTGACTTGAGAAGTGATTATAGGATCTCCTTGATCCGAATGAACATCCATAACCTACCAATGATAATATCCCTAGTCAACCATTTTTTAGTCATAGACTTTTTTCTTTCAAAGACCATATTACAAGCTTTACCCGTTCTAAAAAGAACCTCTATTGGCACCCGATATTACCTTAGAACAAGGCAAAATCATAAGTTTGGGGGAGAGATAGGGAATGAAACAAAGTGGTAAAAGGTATAAAATGAAGAAAAGGAAAGGCACAAAGAAAAAGAAAGAAGAAAATCAAAAGGTTAAAAAGAATGAACAATGTAGAAGAAATGAAGGGATTCAATAAAAGTAAAGTGATGAAAGGTGTAAAAAGTTTAGAAAGGAAGAAAGGTTTGAAATGAACAAGAAAGAGCGATAGTGTGTCTTTATAACCCCTAAGAAAGAAGTAAATGACTTAAAAAGTCAAGAGAATGTGTGGCAAAATGAAGCAAATGAAGTGCTTAAGGGAATATGGAACCTACTTATACCAAATGTTTCCTACCCTGAACCAAAAGCCTTTACTATATCTCCACAAAATCCTTATATGATCTTTAGTTGAATGAAGCTTACATTAGTGTTGACTTACATAAGGGGCAAACTTATGGTACTTAGAGCTGAATTTGTGAGCTTTCTTTGAGAGAGATGAGTGTGTTTCCACAATCCTCATTTTGAGTGCTACAATCTAAAAGTAAGGTTATGCTTAAGGGAGACTGAGGAGTATGAGTTTGGGTTCCACAATGACCAAAGTGGTAGAAAGAGTTTCCTTGATGAGTTGAGTCAATTCTTGATGCTTTTGTGTCGCACTAAAACCATGGCGTTTAAAAGGTTGAATGTTGTTAATGATTCATTTGAATTGAGGGCAATTATTAGTCCCAATTGATGCTAGATAAGGTCACTTTAGGTCAGCTAAATTTACTTGGTTGTATTCTTAAGGAGGTGGGACTTATTTTATTTGATTGAGGAAAAGAAAAAGCTTAAGTTTGAGAGAGTTGATAAGTAGGGATTCTAGTTTATTTTACACTCCTTTTTACTTGAGTTTTGATTAAAAATGTATACAAATAGTCCCAAAGGCCTACATGTTGTACTTGTTTGTAGGGTTTGGTCAAAAAAATGACAAGTAGTCAAAACCAGCTCAAAAAAGAGTGAAACCTACACAAATACCAAGAACAAGTTAAGGCACTACTGCAGCATAAAATCCACTGCCACCGCAACAGACCCACCGCGGCTGCAATCCATTTAGTGTGGTCCGCGGTGGAAAAGATTAGAGAGATGCAATTTTGGAAACCCAAACACTACGGTCCGCGGTAGATTCTTCGCGGCCGCAGTAGCCTCACCGCGTCCCCAATCCATTTTTTTCAGTCCACGGAGAGGGGATTCAGAGAGCTAGGAGTTAGTAAGATTGGAAGACACTAAGGCCGCAGCCCATTTTGTGCGGACCGTAGTGAAGCCACTGCCGCCGCAGTGCATTTTGTGCAATCTGCGGTGGCCAGATTCAGAGCCTGAGAAATAAAGCAAAAAAGACTCACTGCGGCCGCGGTGCATCCGCGGTCCGCGGTACCTCCATCAGGGGTATTTTTGTCTAGAAAATTAGGCGTTGTATAAATACTTCTTTTTCAGATTTTTAGGCTATCCAATTTGTAGCTGAGCACGTGAAGGTCGTTTTGGACCTTTTTGAGTAATTTTATGGCTAGTTTAACATTGAATCTTTAATTCTTAGCTTGTAAACATATTATATGGGTTATTCTTCATCTAATTATCTATTTTCTTTCATTATTATGAGTAGCTAGACCCATTAGCTAGGGTTATGGCTCAACCCTAGTGTGGTATTTGATGGGTCTTGTGTTTTAATGCTTAGATGTTTATGGGTGGTATATATTTGGACTGATTTATGTTTTCTATGTTGAATTAGTGGTTGCAAACACTAATTTGTGGCTTTTTGAATTTGGCTCTTCTTGAGAAAGAGAGTTTGAGTCTAGGAAAATTAGTCGAAGAAGGAATTGAGGTGTATTCAAGAGATTGATAGCCCCAATTAAAGGGTTAAACCTAGAGATAGTAATACCCAATTTGAGCCTATATTGCTTGCACAAATCTTGACACCCAATTGGTCTTGAGAAGTCAATTAGGGCGAAGTCACTCATGCTACCGAGAGGTATATAGTGAGTAGTTTTATGCATTGGTTATATCGCATTCCCCAATATAACATCTTTACCTTAAGCTCTAGAACCCGTCAAATACTCACATGGGAGAAAGTCACTTCCCTAGTGCCTCGTTATCCATTTAGGAAGCCTTCCAAGTATTTACTCTTAGCTTAATTTAGTATCCCATTAATATAAAATTAGAAGTAACAAACGAGCAATTATGATTGGAAGTGTAATTAAGAGCACTACGCTTTGCTAATTTAGATAGGAATCCAATTCCCAACCAATCTAGCTTCATGTGGATTCGATCCCGACCATCTCGGGTAAAAGCTGCATCAATTGCTCTTGCCACTTCGCAGTGGTATAGGGTTGGACCCGATCACTCAGCTATCCTATACGAAGACGGTTCATTCAACCGTTTGGCCCGGTACATCATTTTACTATTGAGACCCCATTCGACATTTCTTGGCTTCTTCGAGTAGATGGCCTTCCGGGGGGATGCCCGCCAGTATTCAAGGTTTATTACAAAAGAAACATTGAATACTTGTTGAGTCTTACTTAGGTAGCATGTGGAGTTTGCCTCATTAAAAACCTTGCTGGTAAAACCCTTTTTGGGATAAAAACCTGGTCAAAGGAAAAGAGTGCAACAGATGCTTTAAAACCTTAAGGTCTTCGAGTTGGGTTAGTGTTTCGACTGCCTCGGTCGGGCGCCTGCATAAAGGTTAGTACGAAGTATAAAATGAAAAGGGAGATGGTTATAGCTTAGTGGCGATGGCACTTTGAGCCCCGGTAGGCCCTCAGTATTCGCTCGGAGGACGCGGTACGACCCTTTGTTTGTTTATTCGGACACAGCCGAGAGCATGCCTTGTGGTCGCTATTTCACCACCAAGAGATGTTTCCGTCCTCATGGTTGTGGGTTCCTGTATGGTGTTGGCACCTCAAACGATCATGTGGATGACATGTTGCGGCTCGTCAGATTTGTTCTTTTGGTTGCCTCTCTTTCTCGAAACTAATTCTTGGCTCGGTCGCTGAGGAATTCACGGAGGTGACCTTTGTCGAGTAATCGGGCCACTTCTTCCCGGAGTTGTCGGCAATATTCGGCCATGTGCCCGTGCCTGTTTTAAAATTCATATACTAAGTTAGGGTTCCTTTGTGAAGGGTCTGATTGTACAGGCCTTGGCCACCTGGTGTCTCTGATTTTACTAATGGCGAACACGATGTCTGATACAACGACATTGAAGTTATATTCCCACAAGCGAGGTGCCTCAGTTGGCCCTATGTACCTATCGAACCCGGCTCTACTGACAAGTCCCTGAGGATTCTATCCTCAGTCCATCCTTCGATCATTACTAGGTATGTTGCGCCTGGGGGCGTTTCTTCTGTCTTCAACATATGGTTGGTATCTTTCCTTATTTGGTTTTGGCTTTTTTTCCGAAAGCTTGTTGGGATATACCGAGCCCAAGGGGGCTCCTAGTTGGTCGTACTCGACCCTAATTTTTGATTGATGTCGGTTGTGAATGTTCGACCAGGTCATAGCGGGATATTCAACTAGATTCTGCTTCAGTTGCTTCGAAGCTATAGAGCTTCATTCATTCAGACCTTGAGTGAAGGACTATACTGCCCAGTCGTTGGAGACTGGTGACAGTTCCATTTGTTCCATTTGAAATCGAGATACGAACTCTCGTAGCACCTCATTCTCCCTCTGCTTAATCTTGAAGATGTCGGATTTTCGTGTTGCTACCTTGATGGCACCAACATGTGCCTTAATGAAAGAATTTGCCAGCATGGAAAACGAATCTATTGAGTTCGGGGCTAGGTTGTGATACCACATCATGGCCCCTTTAGAGAGATTTTCCCCAAACTTCTTCAACAGTACAGGCTCGATCTCGTTGTCCCTTAGGTCGCTACCCTTCATTGCACAAGTGTAAGCGGTAACGTGCTCATTGGGGTCCGAGGTCCCGTTATACTTCGGGAGATCTGGCATTCTGAACTTCTTTGGAATAGGTTTCGGGGCTACTTCCTATGGGAATGACTTCTGTACGAACTTCTTTGATTCCACACCTTTCAAGATCAGGGGTGCTCCTAGAATTTGGTCGACCCTGGAGTTGTCGATCTTGACCCTGGAGTTGTAGGTCTCGACCTTCTTATCGTTGGCTTCTATAATTTTCTCGCCCGATTCGATCCTTCTTATAAGATCCTCGAGCATATTTACGATGGCGGGATCGGCTGCCAACCCGTTGTTGCTTGATCTCTCTGGTGCCTGCTCGGCTAGGGGAGTCGTCCCCGGTGCTACCGTGCTAGGAGTTTTCTGGTGACTTTGGAGCTCAGCAATAGCAAATTGTTGCGCCTGCAACATTTCGAAAATAACATGAAGGCTAACCTCCCGTTCTTCCCTAGTCGGGGTTTTTTGAGCTTCTTGTAGGTTTCCTAGGTGCACACGCCTGTTGGTGTGGGAGCTTATATCGACATGTTGGGCGTCACGTGAGCCCGCATCCACTGGAATTGGCCGTGGTGCGTTCTCAAGGTTTGGCAGTGGCACACCAACACCTGGAACACCCACACCATTCTCTCTGTGGTTCTCGAGATTGTTGTTTATTGAATCATACATTTTGACCTGAAATCAAAGATCTTGGACAAGAAAAAGTGTAAAAGGCAACTCGCGTTATGTAGTAAAATCAGCAAGAAAATAATCACTATTATTTTTAGCCCTACGGTGGGCGCCAAACAGTTTACCGTAAAAATGGTAACAACAATTAAATTTGATTATGGGATTCTAAAAATACGTGATCTATTTTTATACTAGTTGTTAGGCAGTTGATGTTATGTGAAAGACTTAGGAACGAGATAAGAGCTTGAGAACAAGGTGGTAACCAAACCGAAAGGTTAGCAATCGAGGCCTCGGGGTCGATTCTGATGCTCGGCTGGGAGCTATCAAGGGCAATTTATGAATGACTAACAGTTATGATAAAATCTATGATGGCTCTTTATGGCAAATAATAAGCAATAAATGAAGAGAATAAATGGAAGCAATAATATCAAGAGAATATGTTAGAGAGTAGAGAGAATGTTCTTGTATATTTAGTATGGAGCAACAGATGTTTACAAATAACAAGGATCTCCTTTATATATGAGGGGAATCCCAACATAGTAAAAGCGCATTAATCACAAAGATATGGGGTTGGTACAGCCATTTAATGCTTTGATTCGCCTTTTGGGTCAGTCCACTAGACTTGACCTGCCATACGCACGTGCCTTGAAAACTCCACCTTGATCCGTCGAGACAGGTAATTCACATTGCCTCGGTGGCGATCATTACTTATATTGTCTCGAAGTCGGAATTGAGAATTCTCGAAATTGATCATCGAAAACCCTCGGGGTGCCGTGATGCTCGTGAAATCGAGCCGTTGATTTCTGTCGTATACAAGGAGATTAATTAAATTCGAGACAGTTGCTCTTACTGAGGAGTGCACTTTGAGGATCCAAAATAAGCTCCCTCAAAAGCTTAAGAACCCTGGTAGCTTCACCATCTCGTTGCTATAGGCCGTGATCTTTGTGATTTGGGGGCGAGCATAAATCTGATGCCCTTGTCCTTGTTCAGAAATTGGGTCTGGGAGCTCCAAGACCAACCACTGTGATGTTGCAACTAGCTGATAGATCCATAGCCTATCCTGAAGGAGTGGTTGAAGAATGTGTTGTCGCAAATTGGGAAATTTATCTTGCCAGCGGACTTCATTATCCTAGATTATGAGGCTGATGAACAAGTTCCAATCATATTGGGACAACCTCTCCTGGCTACATATGATGCGATTATTAAAGTGAGAGATGGAAAAATGGTTATGAGGGTGGTTTAATGTGTACAAGGCAATCCAACTTCCCCGCCATTATGAGGAGCTCTCTATGATATCTGTTGTGGAGGTGGATGAGCAACTTATCGACACGAGTGTATAAAATATAGTGTATGCTTGTCAGAAAATTCGTGCCTCTCCAATGACTGTAGAGTTCACTATTTATAGTTACACTTAGGGAACAAGATCCTAGGATCAAGCTCCTTTTAAATGACAACTATGAGGGTCATTAAAGAATGCATAACGGTAGGCAGTGAATGTCATATTCTCTGTAACGAACCATGCACTTAATGCTATAGAATATTCTCCATTAAATACTACCGGGTGGCAAGTATTTAATTCGCCTTTATGAATGTAATTCTCTTCGAGATTGTTGTCTTCGAACACGACTGTCTTCTGCCTTCGGCTCCACATGTCGCTTTATCATGCGATCATTAAATATGAGCATATTTTATCCTATACATATATAAAAATATTTTTTCTATAACAAAGCTTGTGCTGATGAATAATTTGAGAGCAACTTTACAAAGAAATTAAGTAGGAGAAATGAAACTAAATAATAGTAGGTTTAAGGAGTAATTTATGTTTGAAAAGAAAATTAAAATATAAAAGGTCGCCTATAAAATGTAATTACTACCAAATTTCCTTTGAGAATTGGATAATGGAATTCATTTTTCTTCAATTACATCCAATTCAGAGGTGAAAAATTAGTAATTATTTAATCAAACCATTTAAACAAGATAACTGATGTAATTATACTAATGAAAATCCAAGTCTCACTTAACTTTCCAAACACATCCTTAACTATAAATTTTGCTGATTATTAGTATCCAACTTCCAACCAGGGACAATGGCCACAAATGGGGTTGTACTTTTTGTATTATTCATGTTTTTGAAGAGGAAAATATGTGAGTACTAAGAAAAAGAGGAAAATGTGTTGGACTTCCATAATTAAGGAGAAAGACTGCGATATGTCCATTTTATACCCCTAAACTATTAAAAATAGAAGAAAAATACCCTATATTTGACTTTTGGTCCAAATTCCCCTGAATTATTAGAAATAAGATAAAAATACCTTGTCGTTAGCAAACTAGCCCAATTATGCCCTATCCCATTAATAGATCTCCAAGTCTCATATATCCCCTTTTAAAATTTATTTTTTTGTTGAGATGGACTACCCCTTGAAAAAAGAGGCGACTCCGATGACTTATTTTATATCTTGTATTTTATGTTTATTAGAAAGATATAAACCTTTGTTCTTGAGTTTTTTAATCCATAGAAAATAGGAGCAAATAAATGTGACCTAATTTGTTACTCCAAATAAAGTGGAATAGAACTTTATAGGAAAATCAAATTCAAATCATTAGAGACAAAAAGGTGATCTTTATTTTTCTAATTTTTGGAAGACAACCTTTTTCGATATTTATACCGGTAGAAGATAGCATATACTTATGAAATAGTTGAGTTCCATGTAAATTGATTTGAAGACATAATCATTTTGGACTAGCACAAATAAAAATTACAAAAGTAACAAACACATTATTCATAGTTTTGATATATATGTTCGAACTGATTTGCTAACATTCCAACTATATTATGAATACCTACTATTTTATACCAGTACAAAAATTGAATAACTTTATCATATAAAATTGGAAAGATAGATGAAAACATCCTCTTGTTTTTTCTGTTTCTCTTGATTTAACTCCGATTTTTCTACGAAATTTTCGTCCCACTTTATTGACTAAAAATTAGTCACCCATATATGCTCTAACTTTCTACGGAAAAGAAAGCTCAAGAAAAAAGAGAAAAAGAAAGAAAAAGGTAAATCTAATGAATTAGGAGAACACACAATCAGAGGCTGGGTACACTACTGTGAAGATGTGTGGATCTAGAATCACGTATTTTACTTTAGTCTCTTACCATGAATTCACTATATTTAAAAAAGGAAAAAGGTCCAAATTTATCCCTCTACTATTATATATTGTTTACATGTGTCTCCCGTTATACATTTCGTCCATTTCCGCTCCTACCGTTAACAAACTTTTCAAATTTACCCCTAACCCTAACAGACCTACACTGTAGCAGCTGACCCCTTAAATTTTTTCCTATGTCAGCTACCAAGTCAGATGACAGAGTGTCATTCACCACATAATGAGTCAAGATATGGGGCTATTCCCCCACCCCTAATTTTAATACCTGATTCCCATTTAAAATCTACTATTTTTCAATCTCTACCCACTTATTCCCCTCCAAATCTGTTCATTTTTCATTTTTACTTCTATTTTTATTTTATTTTCTTCCTCCTTTTCTTTACATCTCTTTCTTCCTCATCAAAACACCATGTCATCTCCTTCACACCATTTTCACCGGAACAAGAAAATTAAACAAACAATCAAAGCCAAAATAAAATAACATGATAGTAAATTGAATTTTTAAATTTTGAAATAAATGGATGTGTTCGTTGCTGGGTCAGATTCAAGTAAGAGACTTGAAAGTCCATTATCAAAAATTTAAAGCCTCATCCTGAGTTGGGATATTCTGCATATGAGGTTGAATTAAACTTTAAGAATTGATTTGGTAACTATAGTAGTATTGAAATTTTTTAAAACCAAGTTGAAAATTAGCATTAAATGTGATTCATCGGCTTCACCATTGTTGAACTTTAAAAGTTTCAGATTTGAATATTTCTTTTAAAACTAGTAGCAGTTTGAAAATTTTGTATCAATCTTGTGAGAATCATTTCTTGAGTTAAGGAAAAAAGTAAATTTAAAAAGTAATAAAAAAGAAAAAATGGTTAGAAAAATAAATGAAAGATTCTAGGGGGAATGAAGGGTGTTGGGTGATGAGGACGACACGTGTGGTGGTGTGGGGGAGGGGTCTACGGCACATTAAAGTCCCTTCTTTTTCACTTGTTTGTTTCTACATGCAGCTTTTTATTTTTATAATATGACATAGTAGCTGACATGGAAAAAAATTGGATACGTCAGCTGCTACAGTATAGGGCCATTAGGGTTAGGGGCAAATTTGAAAAGTTTGTGAACGACAGGGGCGAAAATGGACGAAAAGTATAATGGGGGACACATGTAAATAATATACTATAGTAGAAGGATAAATCCAGACCTTTTCCCTTTTAAAAATTATATATCAATGTCAGTTTTAAAATTTTTGGTGATTTTCACGTATATATCAATGTCCTGTGCCGAAAATAAGTCCGTCTGAAGTGGGATTTGAACCACCAATTTTACTCGTAGAGGTGCACTCAATAATTATTGCACCATATGAGTCTTTGAGCATGGGTGCACTCACATATATTTAAGTAACTTTAAAAAAATATAACATAGTTACACATGGTTTAGGGAGAGGAGTATGGATTCACGTGAACCCATACCTGTAACGACCCGACCAGTCGTTTTGAGCCCTAGCGCATCGTTCAGCAGTCTGAGGCCATGACCAGCTTCATTTCAGGTATTGTGACTTGTTCGCATGGTCGGAATTTAAATTCAGGAAGATCGGAGTTAAATTTAAATGAAAATTCTCATTTGAGAAGCTTAGAGTTGAAAGAATGAACTAGGATTGGAATTTTGAGTAAACAACCTCGGAATCAGGATCTGAAGGTTCGAGCAGGTTCGTATGATGATTTCGAACTCGGGCGTACGCCCGGATTGGATTTTGGATAACCCGGGAGCGTTTTGGCGCCTATTGTGGAAGTTAGCATTTTGGAAGAAATTTCTTAAGTTTGGCTTGGAGTGCATTTCAGCGTTATCAATATCCGTTTGGGATTCCGAGACAGGGAGTAGCTCTGTATGGTGATTCTGGAGTCGAGAGCGCGATCGGAAGTGAATTCGGAGGTCCGTAGGTCATTTTGAAGCCATTTGGCTAAAGATAGAAATTTGAAGGTTTTGGGAAGTTTGACCGGAGGTTGACTTTTTGATATCGGGGTCGGAATCCAATTCTGAAAGTTGCAGTGGGTCCGCAATGTCAAATGTGACTTGTGTGCAAAATTTGAAGTCAATCGGACATAATTTGATAGGTTTAAACATCGGAAATAGAAGTTGAAAAATTCAAAGTTCATAAAGCTTGGATTGGAGGTCGATTGATGATTTTAGCGTTGTTTGATGTGATTTGAGGCCTCGATCAAATCCGTAATGTATTTTGGGGTTGGTTGGTGTGATTGGTTGGGGTCCCAGGGGCCTCGGGTGGATTCCGGATGGCTAACGGATCAAATTTGGAAGTTGAAGAATAGCTGAAGGGATCTGGTTGCTGGTATTTCCGCTTCTATGGAAATGGGACTGCAGAAGCGGCCCCGCAGAATCGAGGAGGAAGCTGCAGAAGCGGTCGAGTGTGAGGGCAGCCAGGACTGCAGAAGCGGCCCTTGATCCGCTGATGCGGAACGGCAGAAGCGATTGGCTGACCGCAAAAGCGAAAATGGGCTAGAGCCCAGGGACCGCAGAAGCGGAATATTTTCCGCAAAAGCGGGACCGCGGAAGCGGGATTATTTCCGCAGAAGCAAAAATCCCTGGAGGCAGAAGGTTAATTTAAAGTCGGGGATTTGCCATTTCTCTCATATTTCTCATGGCTTGGGGCAATTTTGGAGAGCTTCAAGGAGGGAATTTTCGTCGTCAATGTCAATGTAAGTTATCCACATCACTTTTGTGTTAAATATATCAACTATGTATAGATTTAAGTATGAAGATTAGTGTAAATTTGGGGTTTTGGTTGAAACCTAGGAAATTAAAAATCTTGGATTTTGATTACGATTTTGAGTATGGAATTAAGAGAAAATCATATATTTGAGTTCGTGAGTTCATGGGTAAATTTTATCTTCGACAAATTTCGGATTCCGGGCACGTGGGTCCGAGGGCAGTTTTGTTAACTTTTCGTTCTGGGTTAGGAATTATTATAAATTGGGTTGTAAAATATAATTTAGCATGTATTAATGGATTTATATGATCGTTGGCTAATTTTGGAGCATTGTGCGTTGGTGCAAGTCTTCAGAAGAATGTAGAGTGCCGATTATAGATCTTCGGAGCGANTAGCTACTATTATGCTATTGTCCGGGTAGTTAGGACCCATCAGCATGTTATACTTGGATTAATTATGAACCCATCGATGACTTGGATTGTTTAAATCACCTTTGATTAGTAAACGAATTTAAAAAGAGATTAAACATCATTTCCTGAATTGTTAAACAGAGAATTGGTTTTATTTGGATAATTATTCCCCGATAAAATTCTAATTGGCTATCTGAGCATGTATCTTATGTGTACCTGCGTCGCATGGATGATTCGCGAGCAGGGTGATTGTTTATTTTATGTTGACCGCGTCGCATGAATGATTCGCGAGCGGGGTAATAGATCACATTAAATTAATAAATAGATTTCTAAAAAGACTTAAGCTTCGTTTTCTCAAATTATTAAAGAGAATTGGTCTTTCTTGGATGATTGCTGCATGTTGACTTCTTGACTAATTGTCTGTCTGTGTGTATTTATTTTGGAACGGGCCGAACGCCTCGGCAGATTAATAGATGCAACTATAGGCGCGTCGTCGACCCTCGGCAAGTGCACATTTATTTATGTTGGATCGGGTCGTCGCCTCGGTATGATTTGCGCATGCTTGTATTGTTGCCTTGAACTTATATAAGTTGTTACATGCCTCACTCTGGCTCGAGATCATTTTTTTAATAATGAGAAAGAAATCTTGGAAAATTTCCTATGAAAGAATTATGTGTTTACTTGTTTCCTCTATCTGGATTAAAATCATGTTTATAAAATAAATCCACTGTTTAATATGTATATTTAAGATAAATAATCATTGGACTATTAGAGAGTGTCAAGTTGACCATCTCGTCTCTACCCCTTCGGGATTAGGCGAGAAACTCACTGAGTACACGTTGATTACGTACTCATACTACACTTCTGTGCATTTTTGTTGCACAGGTATATACACCTCTAGCAGCCTGCTGAGCGTTGCAACATGGATGACTTTGGGAGTAGGTGAGCTGCATTGTTCGAGACGACCCGCAGCTAGTATAGTTACCTTCAGCATTTTTATTATTTATTCCTTCTCCACTGTATTTCGGACAGAGGTTGTATTTTATTCTTTCATTATCGATAGTTGCTCGTGCACTTGTGACACCGGGTTCTGGGGATGTATTTGGAAACCTTAAAAGTTGTTTAAATATTTTATTTATTTATTCGGAAGAAATTACTGAGTCTTGTTTAAAACGTATAAAAGAAATATATTTTTTCAAAAGTGTTAAAATGAGATTTAATTAAGTATTTTAGTTGGCTGGCCTGACGGCGGTGTCCGACGTCATCACGACCCTTAGTGAATTTTGGGTCGTGACAATACCCTTAGGCGTAAATATGCCCCTGGACACAATATATTTATAAGAAATAAGTGGGGTAGTCTTTTTTTTATTATTATTATTATCTTAAAGAAGGAGCCCATCATAAAAAAGAATATATTTTAAAAGAGAAAAAGATGCTGAAATATCCTTGTACTGTCAGAAATTATTTAAAATTATCTTTCGTTATATTGGCTCAGAAAATTCTTACCGTTCTACTATTGAAACATATATATACCTTTACTTACCCTAGCATATCCTTCAATTAAAGTAAGTCCATATACAAAATTTCCCCCATCCTATAG
The DNA here is from genome assembly GCA_026770625.1 of Nicotiana glauca. Taxonomy (NCBI): domain Eukaryota; kingdom Viridiplantae; phylum Streptophyta; class Magnoliopsida; order Solanales; family Solanaceae; genus Nicotiana; species Nicotiana glauca. Next base: position 106,807 of record MU737038.1, on the reverse strand, counting down.
NCCTCCCCCCCCAAACTCTTGTCTTCTTCTTCTCCTCTCCCCCAAAACTCACTTTCTAAATTTTCTTCACTGCCACACCTTTTCTCCCATTTCTTTTTCTATTTTTTAATTTTTAGGAGAAATTTTTTTGATCGACTAGAAAGAGTAAACTCGGGCGCCTCTTATATTTTCCGGCCACATTCCGTTTATATGAAAATGATATTGTCCCAGTTATCAATTTTTTGATGAGGGCAGAAAGCTTTAGTGTCGTGAATATTTTGTTTTATTAGTTATTGACTAGAGAGTGCTTACATGTGGTCTTGGTTTGGTGTGGTGTTGCGAGAACTACTGTTCCGATTTCTGCTGGAGGCTGTGCTAATTTGAGAAGCTCTCTTAGCCTTTAAGTTTGGGCCTCACTGTTATTGTTGTCCCTTTACTAAGTTTGAGTTCCTTGTTTAGTAGGCTTTGATTTTCATATGTTGGTACTCGATTTAATTCAAAACTAGCTTTAATTAAATAAAATACAAAAAATGTCGGTACATGTAAAATTGTGGAGTCAATTGAACCTCAACAAGATAATTGCGATATTCAAAGGTTACAAACATTTCAACATTTTCCAAGAAAAAAAGGGGTGGAAATCAATGGTAACATTCATTTTAAGAGGACTTGGAACCCATAGGCCATAGCTACTACTACTTTTCTAATAGTAGTTGAAATCAAGAATATGAACGTGGAGAAATTCTTATTTTCTTTGAACTAAAGATTATGTTATGAGGCGTGATCTGTGCATCCATGCATGAATCTCCATTAGGCTATTCATGTTATTTCTTCAGTTTTTAATTTAGATGCACATTAATTATTTTATTTAGTACTGCTTGTCTCCTAACAAAATATGTACAACTCTGCCCACTAAAATTAGCGTTTAATTTTTACTTGAGATCTGAACCGAAAATTCTTATTGTTTCCAACCATTTCATTGCCAGCTAAATCACACCATTAGTCTTCCTTCTAGATATGGTTTGACGGAGTCTGATTTGTGTTTGTCCTTCATATTAAGATAACCTTCCAAATCTTATAATTATACCAAGCAGATTAATTAAGAACCTCATAAACTTAAAATAGTATGTGAGCTCTCTACTTAATAGATTGATTGGTGATTAGATATTATTTCTTGATTAACCCTAAATTATTAATATACATGCCTAACATAGTAACATGTCTCGAGTCTATGCGAAACTTTCAAAAGACGAGATATTAATTAAAGACATGTTTGATGTGATTTCTCAAGCAAAGACTATTTCCTCTGGATCGGTTAAGGCACCTTATACTAAGAAGTGTCATCCTATAAGATTTTATCAGAAAATCACTACTTAATAAATTTTAAGTAATATTTTTTTAAAACAATATGTCTACAATATGACAGTACTGCTTGAAAAGAATATATAATTAAGGCTAAAATCTTAGATAGCCCCTTAAACTTGGCATCTTTTGTAAAACAGACATATAAACTTTTAGGGCGACCAGATATGCACTTAAACTCGACCAAAGTGTAAATTTTACACACCTTTGCCCATCTTGGCATACCGCGTGTTGTATGTTTACTAATGAGCACGTAAGAACTAATTTAAAGTTATTGACTCACAAAATTAACGGTAAAAAGCCTATTTATATAACCCATGCCCTATATATTTTCCCCAACTATTAAAAAAAGCCCTAGCCCCTAATATTTCTCTTCACCATTGCTGAAAACCCCATTGAAGCTAAAAAATTTACAGAGGTCATTTTGTGTGTTTTCTTCTACATCTATCTTAAACTACAGTAAAAGCTTTCATATATTTTTCTCTCTAACTATTATCTTCCTTCTCCAAATAAGTTGACGATGAGACTAAGTAATTGGGGTATGCTATGTCATTGTGGGGAAAAAGTAGTATTTAATCATTTTTTTGTTCTTGTTTGAAGAATGTTTCTAATCCATGTGAGGATATTTTGTACTGCAACTTTGTTTTTAGCTTTTTGACAGCAGCAACAATAGGCATTAACACATTGTTTACTTCCTGCAAATTACTTGGTTTTTAATATTCAAAACAACTAAAGTTGAAGAAGCAACATAATAACATCCTAAACATCAATACACACTGTGCATAAGCACTTAATTTACATAGGTCTACCATAAACTAATTCCAAAAAGGTTTAACCACCACATCTTTAGTGGGTCATTCTTTCTTTTGATGAAGTAGTTTTTCCCAATTTATTTTAGCACTTGCAATAATATTTCTGTGATGTTTGAAGTTGGAAAGTGGTGATAGCTTTCTTGCCCTTCCATTTGAGACTATGAGGTATTATTTGAGATGGGAGGTCGGTCTCACAAAGCGAAGAGAGAGAAGATGAGCTTATGAGAGGTATTATTTGACTTTAAACTATTATTTGCTAATATGGAAAAGGAAATACACGTGTTAATATATTATTCGTTCATTTGCTATGTAAGTGGCGTTTGGACCTCACGCACAATCTCTAATATAGAGTGGTGCTTGAAAATTATACTTTGGCCGAGTTTAAGTGTCTATCTGATCGCCCTAAAGATTTTGGCCTATAATTAATAAACATTAATTTGGGACAAAAATTAATGACTTGAAGCTTTCTAATATATTCGGTGATTTGAGTTCAATTCTTTTAACCCGATTTTCCCTTTCTTTCCTCCAATCCACTAATACAATGGAATGTTTTTGAAAAAAGAACCTAATTTCTTTCATATTTAATGTAACAAATTAAACTGTTGGGTTACATGTTTTGATGATTAACAAATATATATATATATATATATATAGAGAGAGGGGGAACATGCTGGTTCAAACAAAATTGAAGATTCACAATAGGACCTAATTAACTTCTAATATAGGCTATATATAGTATGGAGATCAACCTATTTAAAGAAAGTCGTGAAGAGAAAAATTTAAGAAGGTGAACCATGCTGAACTAATCTAGACGCAATAGCTTCATTTCACCTGGTTCAAAACACCCAACTGGAAAACGACACTCATACAGGACTTGAATGGTAACTGTTGTTGTAAGCAAATTCCGCTAATGATAATTGTTCATCCCAGTGATCTCCAAAATTAATAGCACATGGTTATCTATAAGACTTGAGAATAGCACCACAGAAACAACAGACAATAGCCTTCCAAGATTTCCAGTACAAAGGAACATAACAAAATCTGGTAACAGTACACATATCAGCAACGTGAGCACTACGGCTACATCTCGAACAGGAGCCAGCTACCGGTTTAGTCCGCTTCATTATTGACCTCTGATCCACCAGAAAGCAAAAACAGACCATCAAAACTACTTATACCAAATAGAATAGTAACAATTTCGGAAAGCTTTTGATTTCTTTGGCAAACTTTTCTTCCTTACTGGAGTAAAGGAGTCGGCTGAGGATCTCATAGATTGGTGGCCCTTAAGCTATAAGTACTACACACGACTTTTTTCTATCTTTTAAATTTTCTTATTATATTGGGAAAGTAGACGGTGAATACGGTGGGATTTGAGGTCATTGGTCTCCTTATGAAGCTTGGGCAATCCTGACCTCATAACCTAGCTTTTGGGCTTGGGTTAGACCCAATATCCATTCTTTTCGGAATATGTCAATTACATACTTGTTGTTAAAAATTTCAACGATATCATTTAAAACAAATTGGTGTGTTTGAATACTTAAATTACAATGTGTACTTACTACTCTCTCCGGTTCAAAATAAGTGATTTTTTATTGCTTTTACGCATATTAAAAAATTCACTACTTAACATTAATTAAAGATGACATTGACCATATTAACATTTACCACATCTTCACATAAATACTCCTAACACATACTCCAACATTATTTACTCCAAAAACAATATAGAAAAAAATAATTAATTCATTCTTGAAATCAAGAAAAATCACTTATTCTGGACCACAAAAAAAAATTTCAAAACGTCACCTATTTCGGACCGAAGGAAGTAGTAGGGTAGTAAGTTACGTTGTGCCATAATTACACCATCTAGTATTTCGAAGACGTGTTTGTTTATCATAATGTATAAGGTACACCTTTAATTCACACTGTACGTGTTTGTTTGAAGAAATAGTTTCAAAAAAATTGAAAAAGTAAACAACCATACATGTATTTAAGAAATATCCTAAATACTCTTTAATGGTAGGTATTATAGAATACATATTTTCTACTCCACTTTAATTATTTAAATATTTTTATACTGATGAAGGAATTTACTTTTTACTTTAATTAACAATAAAAATAACCATATTAACCTTAATTTGTTCATTAGAAATACAATAAATACTCCTAGAGGTTCTTTAATTATTCAAGGACAACTTTGAAAAAGAAAGTTAATTCCTTCTTGATATCTGAAAAATCAAATATCGTGGACCACAAAAAAAGCCAAAAAATTAGTTTATAAAGTGGACTGAAGGGGGTGTAAATATATTACTTAATTATAATTGGGTAACTAATATTGTTAATAACAAATAGTTTCGTACAAACAAATAATAATTTATCCTCAATTCATTGATATTGTATCCGATTACAAGTTCAAAATTGTCCATTAACTCATGTGAATATAATCCTACTTCCTAGATTAGTTTCATATATAAAATAATAAAAACATAAATATGAGACATGAAAGTATTTTCTTTAACAAAAAATTGCACTGCTAAATTAATGAGGAACTGCTTGTACAAAGAAATAGGAGTAGCAAAATAGTAAAAATATATTTATGGAGTAATTTATGTTTGAAAAAGAAATAAAAATTAAACAAGAAGGTCGCCTTTAGAATGTAATTATATGTAATTATTACTAATTCTTAGTCCATTGGAACTGAAAAGTGGAATTGTATTCCTTCAATTACTTTAAATTCAAAGGTGACGAAATACTTATTTAACTAAACAAATAAAACAAGATAAATCATGTAACTATACTCAAATCAAATTCTCACTTAATGTTCCAACGCTAATTAAATTAGCACACGAGATTTGACGTTTGATCCAATTTCCAAACCTTACAGTGGCCACGCGTGGGAACACTGTAGTCTGTACATGGGGCTATACTTTTGTACGATCCATTTTTTGAAGAGGAAAATTAGTTCCACTTCCATAATTAAGGACAAAGACTGTGATATGTTCATTTTATATGTTCAAGTCCAAGCGTTATCTTTTATATTCCCTCTTATTCATTTTACTGAAAGTATTTGATTGGATTCTTGGACACAAAGTTTAAGAAGAATAAAAAATTTGAAATTTATGATCTCAAATATATCATTATATTTGTGTATAATATTATGTCACCAAGTTAAAATAAAAGTTTAAAATTAATATATTTATAATTAATAAATAAAGATGTCATTTTATTGAAACAAAAGGTATGGTAGAAGATGGAGCTCCCTCAATTTTAGTGACGAAAGCATGTACATCAAAGCATATAGTTCAGTGGTATCATTAGAAGTTTAATTTGCACCATATATATAGGTCCGTTTATTCTTTCTACTATTTCCTCTCTCTTAGTAGTATTTCTTTTCTAGTCGCCCATGTACAAACCGAGAGGTTGTGAGTTCGAGTCTCCCCAAGAGTAAGGTGAGAAGTTCTTGAAGGGAAGGATGTCGCGGGTCTATTTGGAAACAGCCTCTCTATCCTAGGGTAGGGGTAAGGTCTGCGTACACACTACCCTCCCCAGACCTTACTAAGTGGGATTATACTAGATTGTTGTTGTTGTTGTTGCATGTACAGACAGAACAAAAAAGAAAAAATACAAACAAGAACACGTGAGATGCACGATTGATCAAGAATCAAAAGACCATATGTTATAAACAACAATGGAACTTGCCCAAGAAGCTAAACTAGCACATTGTGTCATCGGAGAGGTGGGAGGATATATAGAGAGGCGGAGGCCTAGGGGTGACAATTTTGAGCCTAAATTCATTCAACCCGTCCAACCTGCTTAGAGTTTAATGGGCTGGGCTACAAATATTTTAGCTAATGGGTCAATTTGGACTGAGCCCAAATTAACCCATTATTTTTGCGAAAAATTTAAAAATGGCCACTTTTCACTCTGGTCGATGAAATTTAGCCACATATTTAACGATCAACGATATTTAGCCACTAATTTAGGACGCTAACAATTTATTGATTAAAATACCCCTACTATGTTTATTAAATTTACTAGACTTGACCTGATATTCTTCTTTAGCAAAATTTTTCGGCGTCAATCTGCAACTCGAATTATTAGTAAAATTTTCCGGCATCAATCTACAAATCGAAAAATTACAAAAATCTTCCTCCGTCAATTTTCAAATCGAAGTATTAGCTAAATCTTCCGCCGTAAATCTGCAAATTGAAGTATTAGCAAAATCTTCCGCCGTAAATCTCCAAATAGAAGTAAGCTCTGACAATTATTTATTTGATTATTTGATTTTAACTAGTTTGAATTTCATCTACGATCACTGATTCAAACTTTTTGATTCAAAATGCAAAGTATCAGTAAAAAATATTTGATTTTTGGAATTTTCTGATTTGTTTTTAGTGCTTTAATCTGTGTTATTGTATAATTTCTCAATGCGCAACATAGCGCCAGTATATTTTACGGCACATCACCTGTGTGTAAGCTTTTTCTCCAGTATGTTATACTAAAAGAGTTCTGTTTAGACTAGTATATATTTAAGTTTTGTTTCAATGCAATATATTTTACGGGACATCACATGTGTGTAAGCTTTTAATCCAGTATTTTATATTGGACGAGTTCTGTTTGGACTAGCATGTAGTTGAGTTTTGTTTCAATCCAATATATTTTACGGGACGTCACCTTTGTGTAAGTCCTTGTCCAGTATATTAGACTGGACGAGTTCTGCTTAGATTAGAATATAGTTAATTTTGTTTTAATACAGTATATTTTACGGCACATCACCTGTGTGTAAGCTTTTTCTCCATATGTTATACTGGACGAATTAAGTTTACACTAGTATATATTTATCTTTTGTTTCAATCCAACATATTTTACGGGACATCACCTGTTTGTAAGCTTTTTCTCCAGTATGTTATACTGGAAGAGTTCTGTTTGGACTAGCATGTAGTTGAGTTTTGTTTCAATCCAATATATTTTACGGGACGTCACCTTTGTGTAAGCTCTTTCTCCAGTATATTAGACTGGACGAGTTCTGTCTAGACTAGAATATAGTAGAGTTTTGTTTCAATCCAGTATAATTTACAGGACGTCAGCTGTTTGTAAGCTTTTTTGTCCAGTATGTTATACTGGATGAGTTCTGTTTAGACTAGAATATAGTTAATTTTTATTTCAATCCAATAAATATTACGGGACGTCACATTTGTATAATATTTTTCTCCAGTATATTATACTGGACGAGTTCTATTTGTGCTAGCATATAGATGATTTTTATTTCAATCCAATATATTTTACGGGACGTCACATATGTGTAATCTCTTTCTCTAGTTTATTATACTGGATGAGTTATGCTTAGAATAGAATATAGTTGAATATTGTTTCAATCCAGTGTAATTTATGGGATTTCACCTGTGTGCCAGCTCTTTCTCCAGTATATTGTACTAGAGGAGTTCTGTTTAGACTAGAATATAGTTAAGTTTTGTTTCATGTCCAGTATATTTTACGGGATATCACCTGTGTGTATGCTTTTTCTCCAGTATATTATACTGAATGAATATTATATTTTTTAACAGTATAATTTCTAACTATCTAATTATTTGAGTTCATTAAATACAGGATGCATACAAATTTCTTGCTTATCGCATTT
>MU737038.1:48941-88530 GCA_026770625.1 Nicotiana glauca | reverse complement strand
CTATATATATATATATATATATATATATATATATATATATATATATATATATATATGTATATATACTGTTGCGGCGTGCAGACCGATCCAATAATAATAGTTGACTGGGCTCACTAGGGGTGTGCAGACTCCGGAGGTGCTCCTTCAGCCCAAGCGTTATACTACTGTGGCGTGTAATCCGATCCGTATAATATACTACTGCGGCGTGCAGTCCGATCCATATAATATACTACTGCAGCGTGCAGTACGATCCATATAATATACTACTGAGGCGTGCAGTCCGATTCATATAATATACTACTGCGGCGTGCAGTCCGATCCATATAATATACTACTGCGGCGTGCAGTCCGATCCATATAATATACTACTGTGGCATGCAGTCCGATCCATATAATATACTACTGCGGCGTGTAGTCTGATCCATATATATAAAATACCCTCACTATGGGGGTCCTCAACCCCTCTAAGTCAATGTAGACTTGGATTTTCGGGCACACTCAGCTAAGACAGGATTCCCAACCCACAAGTTATTCTCATTAGGATTTACCAATTTCTAAAGCCAGTTCATATTATGTTTATCGGTTAAGAACATGAATGAGGGTATGATTTTGACAAGTAAAGTGAGGTCAACCAGCACAAATTCCCCCTAAGGGTTCTACAGATCGGCACAAGGCCCCAAACATGGCAACTAGACCAGAATATAATGATATTAATTAAGTCTCACTCAAAAGTATAGTAGTGTCATCAAACGAGATGGACCGAGTCCGAATTCCCAGTAGTAACAGACCCAACGCTCATCATACAGCGTGTGTCTCATCCAACATAGCACCACGTTATGCAAATCTGGGGTTTCAAACCCTCAAAACATCAATTATAACCATCCGGCCGAAATCCTAGCTCGCTTTGCTCTTGCCTCGCAAATCAACCTCCTTGAGCGTCAAATCTGATCAAAACCACAAGGAATACGTTACAATAGGCTAAGGTAATACAACCCAATCGAAAAGACTCAAAATATATCGAAAATCACGAAGTTGGCAAAACCCGAGCACCAGGCCCACTTCCCGAAAAATCTGAAAATTCACATCACCGGATTCCTGTTCTCGCCACGAGTCTATACATATCAAATTTTTCAAAATCCAAGCTCAAATGCTCCCTCAAACCCCAAATTTTCATTCAAAAAGTCAAGCCCTAATTCCTCCCTTTTTAATCGAATTTCCATGAATTTAAGTGTTGAATCTTCAATAAAACGATGTTTCTAGGCCATAGGACTCACCTCGAATCGATTCCCAGTCAATACCCTCTTTAATCTTCGTCAAAAGCTCTCAAGGTGTTCAACAATGGAGGAAATAACCCTTAGCTCGCGGATGAAATGATATTTTTAAAACCTTCTCTGCCCAGCTCGTTCTGCTTCTGCGGTCCCGTTTCCGCTTATGCGTGACCGCTTCCGTGACTTTTCTTCCGCTTCTATGGAAGTCCCAACTCGAGCCTCAACCGCTTCTGCGGTTACACAATCGCATAAGCGATACCGCTTTTGTGGTTTTCCAATCGCTTCTACGGAACCAGCTCCCAGGTCTCCTAACCGCTTCTGCGGTCGATCCTTCGCACAAAAGAGACCGTTTCTGCGGTCCAAGATTCGCATAAGCAAAAACACCAGTTGCAGCAGGCTCAGCAACATGAAAATTTCAAAACTCTCCGTTTAACCATCCGAACTCACCTCGAGGCCCCCGGGACCTCAACCAAAGATACCAACACCTCCCATAACATCATTCAAACTTGACCCAATCATCAAAACACTACAAATAACACCAAAACCATCAAATTACATCGGATTCAAGCCTATGTTCTTCAAAAACTTCCGAAATATGCATTCGATCAAAAACCCAATCAAAATACCTCCCAATAACCTGAAATTTTGCACACACATCCCAAATCACCTAACGAAGCTACTGCAACTCTCGAAATTCCATTCCGACCCCCGGATCAAAATATCACCAACCAACCGGAATTCGCTAAAATACTAACTTCACCAATTCAAGCCTAATTCTACACTGGACCTCCAAAATCAATTCTGATCGCACTCCTAAGTCACAAATCATCCCCGAAACTAACTGAATCTCCGAAAATCACATCCGAGCCCTCTAACTCAATAGTCAACATCCGGTTGACTTTTCCAAAATAAGTCTTTCTTAAAGAGACTAAATGTCTCATTTCTTATCAAAACCACTCCAAATGCAACCTAATCAACTCTATTACACAAGATACAGATAATGAAGCATAAAGAAGCTAAAAATGGGGAAAACAGAGCGATAACTTATGAGACGACGGGTCGGGTCATCACATCCTCCCCAACTTAAACAAACGTTCATCCTCGGACGTGCCCAGAGTTGTTTCAAAAGCTAAACAATCGCTGAATAACCTTACCATGCATGAACCCGGGGGTGATCCCATGTCACCCTATCTCATATAAGTCTGACAACACATTGTAACTGAAATTTTTGCAATCTAATCTTGCCCACAAACCATAGGACCACATTTCCACTTTTGTAATCCTTCATACGATCAGAATCCCACATTTATACTGTGATTAAGCCCGAACAAGATGTAACAACTCATACCTGCAACATCGGGTTCAATTACATAACATGCACATGACTCAAACGCTTGCATCGATAACGTTTAATCACAACAGTTGCACGCAACACCCGAATATCGATAAGAAAACTCTTATAAACTAAAGTTTCATCTCACACTTTCATATACTGCCAATGATAACTAATTCACGCGGTAAGCCATAACCATTTCCCATATCAACCATTCATGAAGTCACCTCTCCTTTGGCAAATGCTACATCAAATTTCTGAGTCGAAGCTCGATATTATCCTTCCAACATACTAAAATTGAATTCGTTTGTATTCATTAATGATCCCTCTGATCTCTTCTAATCCAACACACTACTCTGGTGACATGACACATCAATACAAGCCTAAGCCACAACTCGCACAGTACGCGCTCCAATAAGCAACAGTCCAAGTATACTAAATTCATGAAAATGACTCAAATGAAAGATCTGTACCACAAGCGAATCACCATACTCACGGAGAAGTACATAATACAATGCCATACCAGTAAACCTCACTATTGCACAATCCGGCTACCCTAGAAAGAGAAAATACTTCAAAGAAGAGAGTCGTTTTGCAAGTTCCACAAGTACCACCCCAACGACGTGCTATGAGCTTGTCAATCACAGTGGAACCCAGATACATGAATAGAATAATAATAACCAGCTCTTCTATAGTTCACATTGACACCAACCTCACGAGCAACTTAGTTGCCAACAATATAATCCACCTGGCACGGTCACAAACCTCCAGTCCAAGCATATCATATAGGAGAAATCCAATAAGTACACATGTATATGTTAAATGAAATAAGATTCGCATGCTCCTAGACTGGCATAAATAACACTCTATATCGTAGGAATGAGCAAGCTATGATGTCACCACTCAAGTCAGCAATTTAACGCAGAATAGAAATTACCAAGTTTGTTCTGGAATATAGCATCTTGAAAATCTCAAGTATAGTCCGGATAGTTCTTAACAAAGTTACGAATATGAGAAACATTATACCTTTAAGCTCAATATCCCACTCTAGGCATATCATAGCCTACGTATCTTCCGAGCATGAATATTGGCTCAGTGCTTGCACACAGGTTCAAACCTCATATATATATTTGCGCTCGCAGCGCATAGTTATCACCATAAATTATCTCGACTAGTGCATCCAATGAGTTAGATAAAATACTCTCCTCAACATGCCACAATCCCGAAATAGTATATTTTTTAGAATTCCCCGTTTCCAAATTCATAGATCACATAAATCACCGTAACTAATCACAACCTCAGCACCCAAATGACTGACAAATCCCTCAAGTACAATCATCCCATGATAAATATTTCCAAAAAAAATTTACAATACATAACAAGATCGAAATATTGGTAGTCAATCAACCAAGTGAGCGTTGAAACGCCAATAAACATCTGTTAATCAGAATATAATGTGCACCCTTCTCAGGCCTTACCGAGCAGTTATAACATTCAATCTAAATATCTGAAACTGACTATTCTATCTAGAATTTATGACATTCTCTTCAAGAATGAACTGGCACCTCGTATATGAAAATATTAAACATGCACAACATACCATGTCTATTATGCAATCATTTTGCAAACGCAAGAACATCATTAAAATTTCCGGGCTATAGGAAAATTACAGTCCGGGCAATTAGAAATCTTCTATTTGCTCCCATTTAGGAGGAGTTCATAATATACAATATGTTTCGCGCACCGACAGAAGATATCCGGCTCGAACCATGGTAAAAACCATCAAGAAAACTTTCAAATCTGCTCGCACGTAACCAAGATATTAAAATGGAATTCCTCTGGCTTGACCAGGCCATGCAGGTTACCAACCCAAGAATACTACCTGTAATCAATGCACATTCTCATTGTGCCATCCTTCTTCTTCACAAATAAGACTGGCGCACCCCATGGTGACACACTAGGCCGAATGAACCCCTTATCTAGGAGTTCCTGGAGCTGCTCTTTCAATTCTTTCAACTATGCTGGTGCCATACGATACAGTGGAATAGAAATGGGCTGAGTGCCCGACACCAAGTCAATACTAAATCAATATCCCTATCCGGTGGCATTCACGATAGGTCTGCAGGAAATACATCGGGAAAATCCCTCATAACTGGGATAGAATCAATACTAGGAGTCTCAGCTCCAACATCTCGCACAAAAGCTAGATATGACAGAAAACCTTTCACAACTATATACTGGGCTTTCAAGAGAGAAATTACTCTGCTAGGAACATAATCAGTCATACCACGCCACTCGATCATCAGAACACCCGGAATAGCCAAAGTGACTGTCTTAGCATGACAATCTAGAATAGCATGACACAGATATAGCCAATCCATGCCCAGAATAACATCAAAGTATACCATGCTCAATAGCAATAAATCAACTCGGGTCTCCAGACCCCAATAATCACAACACATGACCGGTATACACGGTCCACAACAACAGTATCGCCCACCGGGGTAGACACATGAACAGGTAGAGAAAGAACTCCTGGGGCATACTTAAATAATGGGCAAAATATGAAGACACATATGAATAGGTGGAATCGGGCTCGAATAGTACAACGGCATCTCTGTGGCAGACTGGAACAATACATGTGATAACGGCATCTGAAACAATAGCATTTGTCGTGCCTAGAATAGCATAAAAATGAGCCTAGACACCACCTGATCGACCATAATCTCCGTAAGCCATAACTGACTCACCAATACGCCTCAAACTGGAACCAATATAACACCTAACCGTGCAATCAACTTAATTAGTAGCAACCTCCCTAACTTGGCTCAAAGCCATAGATCAAAACGCACTCAATAAATCATAACGCATATACTCTATTGTTGTCGTAATACCATAGTGAGATTAAACTCACTCCTTCATAAGCTTGTGGAAACACAAATCATCTGGATTTTTTTTTATTCTTCTGCAAATCTTGCATTCACTTACACAGTAATTAAGCCCACTCTCTAAGTGATCCAATTTAGATTTCAACGCATATTATTCATTTGTAAACGAGATCTTCTAATAGACAACATAAGGATCACACTACCTTAGAACACTCCGCAGGAGATAACCCACCTGTTTTTACCTCCAATTAACATTTTTGCACACCTTCCACTGTCATACACATTACACAATCACTGAATTTTCCTGAGTCTAAACTCATACCGTAACATGAAATTTACTTCACTCCAAATATGAGACATGAAAAGATTCTTCACGCGCCCATAACTCGGGGATACACATCCAATCACAATGAAAATCAAACACTTAATAGTTCATATATCATCCTGTAGACCTTCCTCATCACTTCTAAGTCATATAGATACATCTCGCAGTACTAACATACTCATTGCATAACTATCCAACCATCATTCCCACTAATAGGTACAATACCGGACATATAAGTTCAAAACACTTGCTCGCACCATCAGCACATCAGTGCTCGAGCCATAGGCAAAGATCCAGCCTCAAGCCCTCCAGATTGGCCTAACATCAAACTCACAGAGATCACGTCTCACCCTTCGATCGGGGAATTACAAGTCATCAAGGCACATTTAATACTGAGCGCTCATGCGCGCATACAAACACGTGAAAGGAATTTCAAGAGTTTCTTTTCAAGCTGAATCAAGGACGCACGTGATGATAGGCTATAATTACGTATTTTAGTCGCTTATTACACTCGAGTTTATTGCACTTTAATTGAGTTTGAGCTTTAATCGCTAGTGTTTTGCACTAATTGTGTGTTTTATGCCTTGTATGTGTGATTTCGAGCTATATAGATGTTATGGAATGCATTTAAGTGATTTGTATCTTTAAAGTTTGAGTAAAATTTTAAAAAATTAAGTCGGTATCATATTTGGGGGTCAAATTTGATAATTAAGTACGAACGAAGACTCGAGGAGGCATATTGCGCACTGTCTAGTAAAATAGACATAACGTTTTTCTCAGAACTCCATTTGGGATACACAATATATCGTTAGAAATATAACTCAAAGGGATACAACTTTTATGTTTTACGTTTTTCCAAATTCCAAATGAAACAGGGTTAAAAATGCAGTCAAAACTGCGACCGTGGAACTGACCGCGGCAGAAAATCAGAGACCATGTTTGGCCGCGGTCCTACCGCATTTTGGCCGCAGCGGCGCCTCTCCAGGCATCAAAAAGAGTCATATTTTGTCCGGGACAAGGTTATTTCGGCCCTACACTATTCCATCTTGTATAAAAGGCGTCCTAAACCTATTTGGAAGAGAGGGGACATATTTTGGACAAAAAAATTAGACCTAAGGAGGCAAGAGACACTACTTTAGGATTAGACAACATCCTTGGAGGCAAGAACACATTGGGTGCAAGGCAGAGAATTCTTCTACGAGTTTTTCCTTCCTCTTCCTATTTTTCATTGTTGGTTATGACTTTTAGTATTGTAGTTTTACATACTATTATGAATAGCTAATTTGTTATCTAGAGTTTTGATAGAACCTTTTGTAGGATAAATTCTTGTTATGTTTTTATATAATTGAGCCATAGCTTTTCTCTATTTGTTCAACTACGTTTATATTCTGGTTGATTGAAGAGCCCTCAATTAGCTGTGCCTATTTAGTATGCATAACTCAGGAGAGAGTATATATTTAGGTAATTGTTGAACAACACCACTCCCAGAGTATATGAGGGATCAATAACCGAGGGTTTAAATGAGGGATTAGGGATAACGAAGCCTTGGGTACGATCTGAAGTGAGCTGGATTAAAATCCAGCTAGCATAGCTCGGGAGAGTGCGTCTAGTAAATTATCGCGATTACTCGGGAGAGATTTACGGTAATAAGAGTGCTCATGATTGGTAGAGAATACTTAGGCAAAATTATAGAAGACATAGCGGGAAGGATTCCGACAGTTGGGGAAATCATAACTCTAGACCTTCTTAACCTTTTCTCTAACCCTCAGTATCGTTAGTTGTTAATTTACTATTTTAATTTTTTAGTTAATTATTTAAACACAAGAATCTTAATATCTATAAGTTAGGAATTGTTCAAGCTTGTCTTGTTGGTGATAATGAATAGTTGTAGCTAAACCTTAATTCTCTGTGGGATTCGACTCCGGACTTAAAAACCGGATTATATTTGCAACGACCGCATTGTCCTTTTTATAAGGCATAGTTGGGCGTGATCGTAAGAATTCAAGAATGTGAAGTTTTCCTAAAGGTTCTGCAGCCTCTCGAGGATAAATACAGACGTCTCTGTACCGATCTATGAGACTACTAAACCGGCGCATAACTCGTGAGACCAAGTAACCTAGGCTCTGATACCAACTTGTCACGACCCCAACCCCGATCGTGATGACGCCCAACACAATGCTAGGCAAGCCCGACCATTTCGTTACTCTCAATCTCTTTGATAAAATTTATAACCAATTAACAGGATTAAATGCCGATTAACATAAGTTTAACTCTGCAACAGTAGATAAAAACTGTGCGGAAACCAAGAATATGCCAATAAAATCCCACCGATCTGGTGTCACGAGTCGAGAGCCTCTAATACAAATCTGAGTAGCAGCCTATACATATAGTAGTTTAAAATGTGGAAAATAAAGATGATAAGGGGAGAAATCGGGTCCTGCGGACGCCATGCAGCTACCTCAATGACTCCGGTGATAATCTGAACTACGGCAGAAAGCTCAACTATGCCTCCGGAATACCTGTATCTGCACACATGGTGCAGGGAGTAATGTGAGTACTCCGACTCAGTGAGTAATATCAATAAATAACAACTAACAGAAAGAAAACTCGTAAGAACACTACGCAGTTCTATATAAAAACATCAAGTACATTAAACAACATCTAATGAGGAAAATCTGGTAACTATCCCTTAAATCAGCTATGACCGATACTTTAATCATACCGTTACAGCGTGCAGCTCGATCCGTACAGTAATGAGGAAAATCAAGTATGGCCAATAGTTTAATCATGTCGCTGCGGCGTGCAGCCCGATCCGTATAGTAAACTGCTGCAGCGTGCAGCCCGATCCAGTAATAATAGTCGACTGCGCTCACTGGGGGTGTGCAGACTCCGGAGGGGCTCCTTCAGCCCAAGCTCTATACTACTGCGGCGTGCAGTCCGATCCGTATAATATACTACTGCGGCATACAGTCCGATCTATATAATATACTACTGCGGCGTGCAGTCCGATCGATATAATATACTACTGCGGCGTGTAGTCCGATCCATATAATATACTACTGCGGCGTGCAGTCCGATCCATATAATATACTACTGCGGCGTGCAGTCCGATCCATATAATATACTACTACGACGTGCAGTTCGATCCATATAATATACTACTACGGCGTGCAGTCCGATCCATATAATATACTACTGTGGCGTGGAGTCCGATCCATATAATATACTACTACGGCATGCAGTTCGATCCATATAATATACTACTGCGGCGTGCAGTCCGATCCATATAATATACTACTGCGGCGTGCAGTCCGATCCATATAATATACTACTGCGGCGTGCAATCCGATCCATATAATATACTACTGCGGTGTGCATTCCGATCCATATATATAAAATACCCTCACTATGGGGGTCCTCAACCCCTCTTGGTCAATGTAGACTTGGCTTTTCGGGCACACTCAGCTAAGACAGGATTCCCAACCCACAAGTTATTCTCATTAGGATTTACCAATTTCTAAAGCCAGTTCATATTATGTTTATGAGTTAAGAACATGACTGAGTGTATGATTTTGACAGGTAAAGTGAGGTCAACCAGCACAAATGCCCCCTAAGGGTTCTACAGATCGGCATAAGGCCCCAAATATGGCAACTAGCCCAGAATATAATGATATTAATTAAGTCTCAGTCAAAAGTACAATAGAGACATCAAACAGGATGGACCGAGTCCGAAATCGCAGTAGCAACAAACCTCACGCTCATCATACATCGTGTGTCTCATCTCAACATAGCACCACGTTGTGCAAATCCAGGGTTTCAAACCCTCGGAACATCATTTATAACTATTACTCACCTCAAACCGGCCGAAATCCTAGCTCGCTTTGCCCTTGCCTCACAAATCAACCTCCTCGAGCATCAAATCTGACCAAAACCACAAGGAATACATTACAATAGGCTAAGGGAATACAACCTAATCGAAAAGACTCAAAAAATATCGAAAATCACGAAGTTGACAAAACCCGAGCCTCGGGCCCACTTCCCAAAAAATTAGAAATTCACATCACCGGATTTCTTATCTTTCCACGAGTCTATACATATCAAATTTACCAAAATCCGAGCTCAAATGCTCCCTCAAACCCCAAATTATCATTCAAAAAGTCAAGCCCTAATTCCTCACTTTTTAATCGAATTTCCATAAATTTAAGTGTTGAATCTTCAATAAAATGATGTTTCTAGGCCACGGGACTCACCTCCAATCGATTCTCAGTCAATACCCTCTTTAATATTCGTCAAAAGCTCTCAAGGTGTTCAACAATGGAGGAAATAACCCTTAGCTCGCGGATGAAATGATACTTTTAAAACCTTCTCTGCCCAGCTCTTTTCCGCTTCTACGGTCCCGTTTCCGCTAATGCAGGACCGCTTCCATGACTTTTTTTCCGCTTCTGTGGAAGTCCCAACTCGAGCCCAAACGCTTCTGCGGTTACATAATCGCATAAGCGATACCGCTTCTGCGGTTAGCCAATCGCTTCTGCGGAACCAGCGCCCAGGTCTCCTCACCGCTTTTGCGGTCAATCCTTTGCACAAGCGAGATCGCTTCTGCGGTCCAAGCTTCGCAGAAGCAAAAACACCAGTTGCAGCAGGCTCAGCAACATGAAAATTTCAAAACTCTATGTTTAACCATCCGAACTCACCCCGAGGCCCCCGGGACCTCAATCAAAGATACCAACACCTCCCATAACATCATTCAAACTTGCCCCAATCATCAAAATACTACAAATAAACCAAAACCATCAAATTACATTGGATTTAAGCCTAAGTTCTTCAAAAACTTCTGAAATACGCATTCGATCAAAAACCCAGTCAAAATACCTCTGAATAACTTGAAATTTTGCACACACATCCCAAATCACCTAACAAAGCTACTGCAACTCTCGGAATTCTATTCCGACCCCTGGATCAAAATCTCACCTACCAACCGGAATTTGCCAAAATACTAACTTCGCCAATTCAAGCCTAATTCTACACCACAACTCCAAAATCAATTCTGATCGCACTCCTAAGTCACAAATCATCCCCGAAGCTGACCGAATCTCCGCAAATCACATCCGAGCCCTCTAACTCAATAGTCAATGTACGGTTGACTTTTCCAAAATAAGCCTTCCTTAAAGAGACTAAGTGTCTCATTTCTTATCAAAACCACTCCAAATGCAACCTAATCAACTCTATTACACAAGATACGGATAATGAAGCACAAAGAAGCCTCAAATGGGGAAAACGGAGCAGTAACTCATGAGACGACGGGTCGGGTCATCACACCTACCTTCTAATAGGATTTTCCCAAACTCTCCACTAAAATCACTGAACCAAAAATAGCATTTACAAAAACTCTTTTGTAAACCTAGGACTAACTTTAATCTCGTTGTAGCACACAGCCTCAACTGTTGCGTCAACTTCAAGTTAACTCTAACTTGAAAACTTTGAGTACCTAATACAATTGCTTCTAGATAGAGCTGAAAGGTACAATATGAAACCACCTACTACAATTGAACTAGGATAAAAGATAGACACTTGGAATTGGTTCTTCTATCTGGTTCAAGTAGCTTCAGGTTTGCACGCTTGAATCACATACGAACTACTTGCAAAATTGTCTTGTTAATTTGCTCTCAATTCACATTTAACTTTTGTTTATGTGAGTTACGTGTAAAAGAGAACAACATTGATATTTATAGAGTTGGTAAATAGAGATTGACTAGAATTTTGATGCTACTCTTCCTTGGTGAAAGAGTTCTAGTTGATCTAAACCTCTAACTCCTTTCGTTTCTTAAACCGTATTCTCTTTGAGTAAGGAGTCTTTCTACTTATCCAATATGCAACCATTTCGATCAGGATCAGGAGATATCGCTTCTGTCAAGTTAGGCTTATCTCCTTCAGCATCACACATGCTTAAGTTTATCCATATCTGTGCTCTACTGGAATGAACCCGGTTCGTGTCTGAGTTCTTTTGTCAATCTTCAAAACTAACCTTTACTTAGGCCAACAAATTCCCCCTTTTTGATATTGACAAACTTTTTGCTTTTTGTACACTTAGAACTTAGCTCAACATCAATGCAATGTTAGAAATATTTTCAACTTATCATCAAGGACCAGGTTCATTAAGTTATAAATATCACTAATCAGAATATAAAGCACAATTTCTCTTTTCCCCCTTTTGGCATCATACAAAAGTTGTATAAACAATGTGTGATTCCCAGATTTTATAAATTACTCATGGCCACTGAGGCAACTGCAAGTGCATTCATGGATTAATCATCAATAATCAATTACACATATTCAAACTATCAAGGAAAGATAAACAGTCAACAAGAGCAAAAGCATCAAACTTCATTGATAGAGAATATGATTCTGCCACAATCCACAAAAAGAAAAAAATAGTTAAAACATGAGCACAACAAAAAAATCCCTAATTTGGGTCACTCAAGGTTCTATGCAAGGTTCGGGCTTAGGAAATCAAGGCTTGGAAGAACTGGGGGTTTGGGTTTTGGCTTGGAGAAGGTGCAACATGTCTTGAAGAATTCCATCATTCTTCTCCTTTTTCTTTGTGAGATCAGTTGTAAGAGCATCTCTTTCAGATTCTACCTCTGCCAAACGAGCCTTCAGCCTTGCTATCTCAGCATCCTTAGCCCCACTCTTCTGCAATAGAGTTCTGACCTTGCTATTTACATGTGTCTTTTTGGATGAACCAGGTTCGTTGGGAGTGGAAGTAATCTCATAGTCACAAGCGAGCAAATTATTGATTCCAAAGTGGTTTTTGCTTGTGGTCATCTCCCACTTCTTTAGAGGCACCTTACAATGAGCAAGAACAGTAGTGAGAATGAAACCATAAGGAGTGGAATGGGCCTTGGAGCCATTGATAACCCGATCAAATAGCTTGATCATAAACCTAGGCCAGTCAATCTACCACCCACTATCCAGACACTCCATCAAAGCCAAGTCCATGTAGTTGGCAATGTGCCTTCTTTCCTGCCTAGACAGCACACACTTGTTGATGAATTCAACACAGCACGTTGTGGGATGGTCTCATTTCACTCTTATACACAACCTTGGCCTCATTTACTTCTTTGCTATCACAGAACATCCTAGTAATGGCTAGGGCAGTAGGAAGGGAGTCCATACTTGGCCATTTTTGCCTAGTGTAGTCATCATAACCTTCAGAATACCAAGGATTTCACCTAACTCTTTTGCATCAAAAGACAATTGAACCACATTCACCTGGCTGGTAACTCTTCCATCCTTGACCATGAACTCAATTATCTCATTTCTGGCCAGCCTGCCATCTAACTGAAGGACCATGTCCTTCCACCCCTAAACCTCTTGCTTTTCAAGCAGTAGAACCATACATTCTTCCTTTAAGTCCTTCAAAATTCTACCCTTCAAGATGGTTCGTTTTCCAAACTTGGCCAGCTTATCTTGTTCATTATCAGATTCATCCTCTTATTCACCATTCCAATCTTCCTCCTCAATAATATTAACTTGCTTGGCTTTCACAGCAGACCTTGTCTTTTTAGCCAAAGTAGAAGGTTCAGCAGATTTGGATATAAATGAAGACTTCTTTAAGGAAGTCTTGGTCTTCTAGGGCTTAGGGGTCTGAGCCTCCACCTCCACAGTCACATGTTCACCTTGATGGACCGGGTCCATCTCATCCACATCAACAGCCTCAACAGGCTCCGCCACTTTTGCTTTCCCTTTGTCCATTCTTTTATTCTTACTTTCTTCCATAGCTTTCTGTAACTCCTCCTCACTCTACTTCAACTTACTACTTGTGGCCCTTCCTTTTGGTAAAGGAATATCAGTAGTTGTCGGAGAAGCAACCTTACTTCTCTTGGTGGTTCTTGTAGTGCTAGGAGTTTTTGGTGTTGGAGTTCTCCTTTTCTTGGGGTTATAGCTGGCACCAACCTTCTTCAGAAGATCTGCTAGGGTCTCCTCAATGGATGAACCAGGTTCATATGTATGCATACTGAGATTTACTAGCCCTTCAGCAGCTTCTCATGAACCACTTCCCCCTATTTTCTTGCTACCTTCTTCCACCTTTTTCTGGCTCAGTCCCACAGATAGCCATTTTAACCATTTCAGAAGTGGGTGAAGAATTAGCCACCTCTTTCCCTTTCCACCTCTCATCACTACGAACACCCTGACTCTCAGTTTCTTTTCCTCTTTTATTTTTACTTCCTATCCTTTTTGACTCGGTTGTTTCCAAATCCATAACAGACCCAACCAAAATAAAATGATTCTCCAAATTTTTAGTTAGATCAGAAATTACCTCAATAGGGGGATTTTGCACAGATGTCCTTCCCCTCACTCGCAGACTTGAAAGAATCATCAGAATTTTGGGTATCTTGGGCTTGACTAGCATTTAATTGTGCGTTTAATTTCCTTGAAAGCACACCCGTAGCCACAGTTTTGCAATCAAGCATCTTTACTCGCCTTCTCCTAGGTTGAGGGGTTGTGCTGGGTTGAGGAGTAGTGGAGGAATCAGAGGGAGTAGGTGGAGGAGGTGTGGTTGGGTTGTCTTGAGGGTTTGTCATTCTCTCAAAAATGGAAGGTTTGAAATTTGAAAAAGAAGAGAAGAGAAGACAGAGAATTTGTGACGGTTTTTGAAAATTATGGGAGTGGTAGTGGTGATGATGATGGATTTTAAAGGAAGAGGGTAATTAATGTACAACGCCAGCTTTTTGTAGTCAAATAGAAGTCTAATCACCCTGAAATTTTAGGTTGTAAGGGCGGTTAAGCTTCCCTGGAATCTAGGCATTTTAATACAGTGAGGAGTCTAGTTAAAACAGAACTGGTTCAAACTTAAAAGGATAGGATTTTTGAAGTTTTTGAACATAGGTACGACTCTGCTCATGAATTAAATATTAATATTTCTAATTGTGCAGAGTGTAGAAAACTTACCTTGTTATTCAGATGAACCAGTACTGGTGAACCAAGTTCTTCACTAGGAATCCTCTTGATCATGCCTCAATTTGCCAAAATAGAGAAATTTTTATTAGAGATCAGTGAGTCATATTAACACATGGCACAATAGTATACTATTTGCAGTATGAGACTGAGCAAAGATTAATCTAGATATTTACACAAGTTCCAGATTTCCTAACCAAAATTTTTTTATTGTGCATTCTAAACTGGTTCCATTAGGTGATCTTAATCATCCCTAGTTCTTACATTTTCCTTTCATAGCTTTCTCTACTCAGTGCTTTTGTAAATATGTCAGCAATCTGCTTATCAGTAGCACAAAATTCTATAGTGATCAGTCATTTCTCATTGTTGTCCCTTAAAAAATGGTGTCTAACATCTATGTGCTTAGCTCTCTTATGATGAATCGGGTTCTTTGTCATACTAATAGCACTAATATATATATATATATATATATATATATATATATATATATATATATATATATATATATATATATATATATATATATGTTATCTAAAAAAATAGGGATAACCAACTTTAATACCAAAATCCATCAACTGTTGTTTGATCCATAGCAATTGAGCACAACAAGAAGCAGCAACAACATACTCAACTTTAACAGTAGATAAGGCCACTGAATTTTGCTTTTTAGTAGCCCATGACACAACACATGAACCAAGAAAGTGTGCCATACCTGAGATGCTCTTCCTGTCTACAAAGAAACCTGCATAGTCAGCGTCAGCATATCCCACTAGGTTAAAGTTACTACCTTTTGGATACCAAAGGCAAAGGTCAATAGTGCCTTTCAAGTATCTCAATATTCTTTTGACAACAGTCAAGTGGGATTCCTTTGGATTTGCTTGAAATTGAGCACAAAGTCCTACACTGAAAACAATGTCAGGTCTGCTAGCAGTAAGATACAAAAGTGAACCAATCATACCCCTATACAACTTCTGATCAACAAATGAACCAGGTTCATCTATGTCCAATTTTGTGGTTGTTGCAATAGGAGTGTCTATTTCCTTTGATTCGTCCATTTTAAACTTCTTGAGCAACTCTTTTACATATTTCTGTTGATGGATCATGGTTCCATTTGAGTTTTGTTTAATTTGTAAGCCTAAGAATAAATTAAGCTCCCCCATCATACTCATTTCAAATTCACTCCCCATAGTTTAGCAAATTCCTTACATAGTTTTTCAGTGATTGCCCCAAAAATTATGTCATCAACATATATTTGTACTACTTAAAGATCCTTACCTTTTTCCCTCAAGAATAGTGTTCTATCAATTTTACCTATCTTGTAGCCATGTTCAAGCAAAAATTTGGATAGTCGTTCATACCATGCTCTAGGAGCCTGCTTGAGTCCGTAGACTGTCTTGTCTAGTTTGTATACATGATCCGGACACCCCTTTCTTTCAGACCCTGGATATTTCTTGACAAATACTTCTTCCTTTAAGTAACCATTTAGGAAGGCACTCTTGACGTCCATCTGGTGAAGAGTAAATTCCATGTATGCAACAAAGTCTATGAGTCTTATTGCTTCCAACCTTACAACTGGAGCAAAAGTCGCATCATAGTCTATGCCCTCCTGCTGGATATAGCCTTGAACTACCAACCTTGCCTCGTTGCTTGTAACAGTTCCATCTTCATCAAGTTTGTTTCTGAAGACCATTTAGTGCCAATTATTTATCTGTCCTTGGGTCTTGGCACCAGATGCCAAACTTGACTTCTTTCAAACTGATTCAGTTCATCTTGCATTGCATTTACCCAATCTGCATCTTGCAAAGCCTCAGCAACATTTGTAGGTTCAATAAGAGATAAGAAAGCATTAAAAGTACAAAGATTCTTTAATGAAGATCTAGTTTTAATTCCAGAGGTTGGATCAGTAATTATGTTCTCAATGGGATGAGAACTTTGATACTTGTACGGTTTCACAACCAACTGGTTTCTACTTGATGATTCTCCCATGTTTTGTTGCTGAGGAACAGGCTCATGGACAGGTTCCATTGAGGAATTAGATTCAATTTCTCTTTGTTCAGTTCCCGCTGTCAGGTTGCCCTGGATGGAAGAACTTGTTCCACCACCTGTTCCTTCTTCTAGTGCAGCTTCAGCTTGGGCTGAGATTTCATTTAAACTTTTTACAAGCCCAATAGCTTCATCTTCATGTTCCTGTCTCTCAGAAAGAATGTTAGTTTCATCAAAAACCATATGTACACTTTCTTCTACACACATAGTTCTTTTGTTGTATACTTTATAAGCTTTATTCTGTGAAGAATATCCTAAGAATACTCCCTCATCACTTATGGGATCAAACTTTCCTAGGAAGTCCTTTCCATTGTTATGCACAAAGCACTTGCATCCAAATGCCCTGAGATGGGATATATTTGGTTTTCTCCCTTTAAGTAACTTATAGGGAGTCTTCTCTACAATAGGTCTAGTCATGCGCCTATTAATGATGTAACATGCAGTGTTTACAGCTTCTGCCCAAAATCTATGGGGCAGTTTACTAGAAAGAAGCATAGTCCTAGCCATATCTTCAAGTGTTATATTCTTTCTTTCAACTACTCCATTTTGTTGTAGAGTTCTAGGGGCAGAAAAATTATGATCTATGCCATGCTCATCACAGAATTCATCACACTTAGCATTTCAAATTCAGTTCCATGATCAGACCTAATTGATGCAAGTTGATTACCTAGTTGTTTTTGAATTTTTCTAACAAGAGAAGTAAACATGTCAAATGTTTCATCTTTGGATGTTAAAAATAATGTCCAAGTAAGTCTAGAGTAATCATCAACAAGCACCATCACATATTTTTTTACCACCTCTGCTTAATGTTCTCATCGGACCACAGAGATCCGTATGGACCAGTTCCATCGATCTGGTCGTGCTAACCATTTTCTTGCCTTTAAAAGAGGATCTTACCTGATTCCCCCTTGCACAAGCCTCACAAACTTTTTCTTCCTTAAACTTGACATTAGGAAGTCCTATCACCAGGTCCTTAGAGACTAATTTGTTGACTTGACTTAAACTTGCATGTCCAAGTCACTTGTGCCAAAGGAGGGGATCATTGTCTAACACACTTAAGCAAGTGAGTTCATTTTCTGAAAGAGTGGACAGATCTACAATGTATATATTGTTTACTCTTTTACCCTGCAAAGCAATCTTATCAGTGGTAAGATTTATCACAAAATATTTGGTAGAGGTGAATGCTACCAAGTTGCCTCTATCACACAGTTGTGATACACTGATCAGGCTATATTTCAAGCCATCTATCAGGTAGACATTCTCAATAGAGTGTGAGTCTGTCTTACCTACCTTTCCAACCCCAATGATTCCACCTTTCTTTCCATTACCTCCTTTGAGGTCCTCAAGTGAAAGGAACTGGTTCTTGCTTCCAGTCAAATGCTTTGAGCAGCCACTATCCATGTACCATATTTGGATGCTACTCTTCACTTGGACCTGCAAAAGAAAATCAGGGGTTAGTCTTAGGAACCCAAACTAGTTTGGGTCCCTT
The DNA here is from genome assembly GCA_026770625.1 of Nicotiana glauca. Lineage (NCBI taxonomy): Eukaryota > Viridiplantae > Streptophyta > Magnoliopsida > Solanales > Solanaceae > Nicotiana > Nicotiana glauca. The sequence goes on along the minus strand of MU737038.1, from coordinate 70,229 downwards.
TCTATAGGCAAAAGGGTGAATTAAGTTCTTTTTAGCCCATCCTGGCAGCCTATTTTTCTCTTTAATAAATGTTTTGTTCTTTTGACTAGCCTTTTCTTTTGCAGTACATTCACTTTTGTAGTGACCAGTCTTACCACAGTGTGTGCAAATTTTATTCACAGGAAGACTTGTCACGACCCAACTTTCCCTCCGTTGGGTTTCGTGATGGCACCTAGTCTTAAGGACTAGGTAAGCCTAATAATTGCGGAATAACAACCATGAATAATAACATCTAAAATTCTTATACTTTGAACACCTTCCCAAAACCCGGTAGTACAAGTCATAAGCTCTATAGAGTTTTCGCTATCATTTCTAAACACAACCGTAAGGAAATAAGTACAATAGTGAGAATATAAAATAAGAAGGTGACTCCGAAGCCTGCAATCATAGCAACAGCTTTACCTTGAGTCTCCACCACAATGAATAGCTACTAACGATCAAATACCTTGGTCTGTACACAAAAAAATGTACAGAAGTGTAGTATCAGCACAACCGACCCCATGTGTTGGTAAGTGCCTAGCCTAACCTAGGACCAGACTACCAAATAAACCTGTACAAGATAGCACAAAATAATATGAAGCAGATAACAGTGATGGCAACAATGATCAACCAGGGATATCAATGGCAGGGAACAAAGACAACATAATTGTTTCTCAATAAATAATAAATACAAGTACAATCAATTAATGAAGTCCTTCAAATATAAGTCTTTCGCCTTTAAATTCTTCAAGTAATAATCTCTGAGATAATATGATTTTCAATAAAAATATATTTCGAATATATTTCCTTCAAATAAATATCTTTCAAATAAGTATCTTCCGAATATAATTCTTTCGAGTACAGGTCACCTTGTGACGCCTCATTTCATAATCATAATAATATAGGCCTCAGCCCACTTTCATATTTTTACGGCATCTCGTGGCCATATTTATATTATAACCGCACGGATAACTCACGTGCCATTAAATGAAACCATAATATTTTTTCGGGCACCTCGTGCCTATATCATAATCTGTCATTAATAAAATCATCATATTTTTTCCGGCACCTTGTGCCCACGTGTTTCTATCTCACATTTCGCAATAACATTCTCATGTTACTCAATTCATAAGGTCCATAACCCAATACAATTAAGAATGCTCAAAGAGTTTTATTTACTTAATATAAAGTAAAGTACAACTTTCAGCCCATTTAGGAAATCAACTAGAAAAGATGAAGTTATATTTAGAAATCATTTGATAAAGAAAAAACCATTTTCAATTAAAGTACAATATCGAATGAATTATTACCTTTAATATGAGATATCAATAAATCAAAACATAGAAGAAATTCCTTTCTAAGTAAAGTACAACCTCAAACGGTTTAAGGAAAATTTAGCTGAGAAATCAATTGAGTTAAAAATGTAACAATTGTTGAAATTTGAAGTATTGAATATATAAAAATAATAAGGCAAAGTATTGTAAACACTATGGATTCCAACACAAAGGATCACAACAGTAAAGAGATCTAAACAGTTAATACACTTGAATTGTTAATAACAAGTAACACAGCAAATAGAAAGTGAACGTAAAGGACAACATAACTCAATTAGAATCAGGAAAATCAAGGACAAGTGCACGGCATCACCCTTCGTGCTTTTACTCTCGTCCTCACCATAAGAATCAATATAAACTGTACGGTATCACCCTTCGTGCTTTTACTCTCATCCTCACCATGAAATCAATATAATCGATACATAATTGTACATCGTGCGGTACGGCATCACCCTTCGTGCTTTAACACTCTTTCCTCACCATATGAATAATATAAATGTGCACGGCATCACCCTTCGTGCTTTAACACTCTCTCACTAAAACAATGCACGGCATCACCCTTCGTACTTTACGCTCTTCCTCACCCAAACAACAATCACAAGGCAAATAGGGTAAGTAAATAAATGAAATCACAATGAAACCCCGAAAAGGGAATAATAGTACAACAATCAAATCCTGGCAAGGAAAAACACTATCAAAACAATAATATCCCAGCAAAGGAATAATAGTACAACAATCAAATCCCGGCAAGGGAAAATAATATCAAATCAATAATACCCCGGCAAGGGAATAATAGTACAACAATCAAATCCCAGCAAGGGAAAATAATATCAAATCAGTAATATCTCGGCAAGGAAATAATAGTACAACAATTAAATCCCGGCAAGGAAAATAATATCCCAGCAAGGGAATAATAGTACAACAATCAAATCCCGGCAAGGAAAAACAATATCATGATTCTCTCTGTCCTTTCTTCTTTCATGTTTACTTCACAACTCAATTCTCAACTTGTGATAATGCTCTATAATGTTCAACAACTCAATAATACCTCAACAAGTCATATTCCTCAATAGAAATTATCATTTAGAGCATATGCAATACAAAACAGAGTCACATTAATCAACGTATAAGACTCACGGGCATGCTTGACACCAACATATAGATACTCGTCACCATGCCTATACGTCATACTCGACAATTAGCAAGTAGCAAATAAGACTCAACTCCTATTCCCTCAAGCTAAGGTTAGACCAAACACTTACCTCGCTTTGCAACCAATTCGAAATTCCAACAAGCCTTTGCCTCGCGAATTCGTTCCCCAAATCTAGTCATAAACAATTCGATTCAGTCAATAAAAATTATAGGAATTAATTCCATATGAAATTCTACATTTTCCATTTAAAATTCGAATTTGCACTAAAATTTTGCTCGTGGTCCCCACGTCTCAGAACCCGACAAAAATTATGAAATATCAAACCTCATCCAACCACGAGTCCAACCATACCAATTTTACTAAAATCCGACATCAACTCGACCCTCAAATCTTCAAATTAAACCAAGAGGGTTTTCAAGATTTTCCCAACTAAATTACCAATTAAATGCCAAAACTAGTAATAGATTTGTGTAATCTAACCAAAATTAAGTTAAGAACACTTACCCCATTGTTTTCTCTGAAAATCTCCCGAAAATTGCCTCTCCCCGAGCTCCCATTTGGAAAAAATGGAAAATGGGCAGAACATAACATTCTGTCAGGCACTGTTCACGGGCACTATTCACGAGGTACTATTCACGGGGGTACTATTCACAAGGTACTATTTCCGCAATTTTTCCTAAGTCCGAAATTACTCCGAGACACCTCTGAAACACTCCCGAGCCCTCGGGGCTCCTAACCAAACACATACACTAACTAAACAACATCCTACGAACTTAACCGTGCGATCAAATCGCCAAAATAACGTCATATACCACGAATTAAGCTTTAAAATCCAAGAATTCTTTCAAATTTCATAAAACATCAAAATTTCCATTTTGAGTCCAAAATGCGTCAAACGACGTTCGTTTTCAACCAAACTTTACAGAAAGTGCTTAAACCATATATAAGACCTGTACCAGGAGCCGGAACCAAAATATGGGCCCGAATTCATCACTTTCTAATCAAATTTTATTTCCATTTTCCTTAAATATTTTCAGAAAACAATTTTACTCAAAAATTTATTTCTCGGGCCTAGGACCTCGAAATTCAATTCCGGGCATACACCCAAGTCCCATATTTTCCTACGGACCTCCCGGGACCGTCAAATCGTAGGTCCGGGTCTGTTCACCCAAAATTTTGACCGAAGTCAAATTTATTCATTTTAATATCAAAACTTAGCAAATTTTCACAGAACTTATATTTGAGCTTCCGGCTACGCGTCCGTACTGCTTACGCAAATCGAGGCGAATGTAAATGAGGTTTTCAAGGCCTCAGAAGCTCGGAATGGATAAGAAAACAGGTGATGACCCTTTGGGTCGTCATAGTGTGATGTACTTGCTTTTGGGATCCCACTTAGGTGCAGGGGTCTCGTAGCCAAGTCCTCTCTTATTGCTACTGTGGTGTTTTTGTAGCCATAAAAGTGCATCAGAAGACTTATTCCATTTACAAGTTATGTCTAGCTCATGCTTAAACTTGCTTATATCATCTTTTAGGACTCTTATCTACTCATCTCTTTTGTACAACTCATCTTTCATTTTTCCTAGATTTTCTTCTAAAGTGAGATGTGAGTGATTATCTTTCTTCTTACTTGTTCCTAATTTCAGTTTTAAATTTTCAAATCTAAGTTTTAGCATACTGGTGTCAAGTTCAAGAACCTGGTTCTTCAACTAAGTATTTTTACTATTCACTTTCACTAGCCCTGAGTTCCGGATTTTTGCACTTGGATTTCAAGATTACACATTCCTTAGACGGTTGTTCCTTTTCATTATTTATGATCTCAGATTCATCAATAAAATCTAGAAGTAACTCAGATAGACTTTCTTTAGATAGAAACTTCATTTTGTCTTTGAGATGAATCATACTTACCTCTGATTCCTCATCAGATTCTCCAATGGTCGTAAGTGCTTGCTCATCTTCATCTTCATCTTCTGAATCTTCATCTGAGCTTTCTTCCCAGACAACAACCATAGCCTTTGTTGATCCTTTGTTCTTCTTTGGATGAACCTGTTCATTCTTTCTGTTTCTTCATTCAGCCCTTTCCTTCTTCCATTCAATTTTCCACTGAGGATAATTTTTAATGATGTGGTCAGTCTTACCACATTTGTAGCAGCCCTCGTTGGTCTATTTTTTAGGAACCCTTGGTTTGTTGTAGGTTGCACCTCTTGAAGAACCCTTTTTCTCTCATTAGATACTTCTTGAAATCCTTTGTAACCATAACCATTTCATCCTCTTCTAGATCTGCACCTTCAGTGATTCTGAGAGCTAGACTCTTTTCCTTCTTGGGTGCATCCATCTTCATGGTTTGCTTTCTAAGTTCATAGGCAGTGACATTTCCAATTAGCTCATCCAACTTGAGAGTGGCAATGTTATTTGATTCCTGAATAGCGATAATTTTGCTTTCCCAACTGACTAGCAAAACCCTTCTCAAAATTTTCTCAACTTTGTCTTTTTCAAGGATAATCCTTCCAAGAGACTTAAGTTCATTCGTTATTGTTGTGAACCTTGTATACATCTCTTGGATGATTTCTCCTTCCTTCATGGTGAAATTCTCATACTGAGAATACAACAGTGTTTCTCTTGATCTCTTCACTTGAGGAGGTCCTTCGTGAGCCATTTGCAAAGTGTCCCAAATTTCCTTGGCAGTGGTACAACTTTGAACTCTACTGTACTCGTGTGAAACTAGTTCACACACAAGCCATTTCTTGGCCTTAGCATTCTTTTCATATTTTCTCAAGTCCTCAACATTGCAGTCAACTCTTATTTTTGGCACATCTACTCCTTCAGGATTCTTCTTCAGAGTATCCAGGGGACCATCAGTAACAATGTCCCATAGCTCATAATCTTCTCCAATGATGTGATCTCTCATCCTGTTTTTCCATCAGGATTAGTACTGGCCATTAAAGAGTGGAGACCTTACAGTGGATTATCCTTACCAGTTCCCAGGTAGTGCACTCATCTTGATCTGTTCCTAAGATGTTAACCTCTCCAAGGATAACCCGCTCTGATACCAATTGATGTTTTATACTTCAATACCACACAAGAGGGGGGAGATGATTTGTGTGGTGATCAATTTTTCTGTTAAGCTGTTTATGGAAGGACCTGGTTCTTCTAAGTGTTCCTTAACCTACTATTGCAGGAATAGTAAATGCGGAAAGTAAAGAACACAAGTATTTTACGTGGAAAACACCTAGCTCAAAAGGTGAAAAAATCACGACCTACCTTCCAGTAGGATTTTTCCAAACTCTCTATTAAAATCACTGAGCCAAAAATAACATTTACAAAAACTCTTTTGTAAACTTAGGACTAACTCTAATCCTGTTGTAGTACACAACCTCAACTGTTGCGACAACTTCAAGTTAACTCTAACTTGAAAACTCTGAGTGCCTAATACAATTGCTTCTAGATAAAGCTGAAAGGTACAATATGAAACCACCTACTATAATTGAACTAGGATAAAAGACAGACACTTGGAACTGGTTCTTCTATCTGGTTCAAGTAGCTTCAGGTTTGCACACTTGAATCACACACGAACTGCTAGCAAAATTGCCTTGTTATTTTATATGAAACCACTTATTACAATTGAACTAGGATAAAAGACAGACACTTGGAACTGGTTTTTCTATCTGATTCAAGTAGCTTCAGGTTTGCACACTTGAATCACACACGAACTGCTAGCAAAATTGCCTTGTTATTTTACTCTCAATTCACGTTTAACTTCTGTTTACGTGCGTTACTTGTAAAAGAGAACAACACTGATATTTATAGAGTTAGTAAATGGAGTTAGGTACTTGTTATTTAGCTATAAATATCGGTATTAACCAACTCTGTTCACCAAAATTTGTGAAGAAAGAAAAATATCACTTAGTGTTGTTTCTACTTGAATTTGAATTCTAAATTCTTTTAGCTTTAAGTTATTTTATTGAGCGCTAAATCACACCATGGGAGGTAAGACTATTGATAGTCTTTTGATGAATCCCACAATTAAATAGTCTATTGTTTACTTTGTACGCTATATTTCTTGATTAGACTTCCGTCTAGATGGTTTGATGGAATAGGATGTGTGGTCCTTCCCACTATTAACATAGGATGAGCCTTCCAAATGTAATTGTGCACCTACCCACATGACCCTACTTCATAGACTGGTTGTTCATTAGTTTGAACCTTAATTATTAGCGTACGTACATGCCCAACATGTCATGGAATCCATGCCTCTCTTTCAAAAAATGAGACTTTAATTAAGGGACATAGTTGATGTGATTTCTCATGCACTGAAGAGACACCTTACACGTGTAAGAAGTGTCATCCTATACTTTTTCTTCTTTTATACAAATATGCACTATTTAATATATATTTCAAGTAATATTTAAATAAATAAAAAAACAATATGACCATATACAATAGGTAAATACTGCTTGAAAAGACACACCATATAATAAACATTAATTTGGGACGAATATTAAACCCTTAAAACCTAAACAACCTTAAATTAAGCCTACATATTAATTGAATTGTGAAAATAAACCGATATTGGTTACATTAGATGCATATGCAGTTGGCTTTTTTCTTTCTTGTCCACTAGATCCCCCACACGTAGCTCCTACCAGTGGCCGAGTTATATGAAATCAAGAAAATCAATTGAATCTTTTTTTATGAAAAGTTACGTGAGCAAATTATATATATACTAATTTCTGGACATGTGTTGCGTGTGTATCTCTTCTTAAAGTATAAATCTCAAAAATAAATGTCGTAATACATAAAAAATAAAATAAAAAGAGAAACATATAATTTTGCAGACCACTGAATCGACCTTATTAAAATTGAAACAATCTTCGTTTTCTTGTTATGGGTATTTTTGTTTCATAAAAGAGGACATAATATTACCAATCATGTTTGATTGCCATTTTTGAGTTCCATATAAATAAGAATCACACAACTTATGCAGCACATTGTGTATTGTTAGTAGCAATATTTGGATTATTCACCTTCATAAAAATACGCAATTAATATGAATAAATACCCTTAAAATATGTTATGTATTTTATCCAAACTGAAATACTATGGTTTCTTCAAATTTTCTACTTCTCCGAAGTAGGTGTAAGGTCTATGTACACATAGTCCTCCCTAGACCCCACTCCATTTATGAGATTTTACTGAATGTTGTTATTGTTGTTGTTGTTGTTATTGTTTTGTTTATGTAAGATGAACTGTTCGGAAGGTTGCTAAATATTTGAATGTCTAAATAATAAAGTAAAAGGATCATAATTATAAGCTAAAAGGGTAGATAAAAACGTACCCCCGAAATTGTGTTGCGGTGACTAGTGTATAGGAAACTTGTCAAATTTTTCTCATCAAAGGGTGATCATATAAGAGTAAATGTGTAATGAACAATACAAAAGAACCCAACACTAAAAATACTCAATTCTCAACACTCCTCCCTGACCCTATCTTATCCGGTTTCTTGCATTCTTTTCAGTTTCTTTTACTCATACAAGAACAATACTACAGTTTTGGAAGATCAAGGAAAATGTATGAGAGTTCTTGACATTTATTCTAATTAGCAAATATAATATACATACAAATTGTACCTGATTTTCTCCGTTAACAAATTTTATCCTTGCGCCGATATAATTTTAATTTTTTGAGCAATCATGCCAGAATCTAAAGTACTTCTAACTTTTTACCCCCGAACATGACTGATTTGTTTCACCTTTTCTTGATAAAAATAACGTTCTTGCATCAAGATATATAGTGGTTTGGGCAAATTAAAACTGAAATGAAAAGATAAACCTAGTAGTATATGAATGGACAATTTCTAATTTACATTTAATAAATGCATTGGTCTTGTATTGAATTAGTCGAATGAATTTAGGCACTACCAATAACACCTACAATAATTATAGGTAGATGGAACAATTTTCTCAGAGTACATTCACCTATTTTAATCTAAAAGTAATTATTTAATGAATGGATTTTTTTCTATTCAAGGACAAAAGGGTCAACTAACTTTTGAGGGATATTTTAATAATTTAATTTTCAACTTTGGACTTCACACTTATAATATAGTATGATATAATTATTTTATATATATATATATATTCCAAATAGAAACTCGGCATCCTTCCTTCCAAGAACTTTCCACATTGCTCTTGGTGAGACTCGAACTCACAACCTCATGGTTGGAAGTGGGGGGTACTTACCATCATAGCAACCCCTCTTATCATTCCTTATAATGTAATTAGAAATGTACTACGTATTGTGTGCATTTAATGACATCTTTTACATTCATGGCTGCCTTGTAATTTGCAGCCAACTATAGGAACTAGTTTGTAATGTGACTTTGTCTGATCACCATGAGCATGTAATTTTTGACCTACTAAAAGACGCTCCTACAGAAAAAATAGATTTTTTCCAAATTATTTGTAATTTTATAGGATTTTTATAGGATTTTTATTAATTGATTGCATTTTTGTGCAAGTTTAATTTTGTTAAAATCGGGAAAAATGTCCCAAAAAATATCAAAAATATCATGCACTGCACATTAGATTTTGTGTTCATATTTTCGGTTTAATTAGTTAATTAATCGCTTTAAAATGAAAATCACAAAAATATTGCTCATTTTACATTTTACCTTTTAATTTTAGATTAATAATTTTCTCTTTATTAATTTAGGATTAACTAATTTTGTAATTATTATAAGTAGATAATTAGTTTGATTTTATAGATTTAAAATCAGAATTTATGTAATTTAGCTTAGGATTTTAAAGTAAAGAAAAAAACAAAGAAAAAGGAAAATAGGAAAAGAATTGGATTTAGTTCTAGTGTATTGGGCCAAAGTCTAAATTAGCCCGAATAATGCCCATTTCGCCTACCCCAACTCCCATAATACTCAGTCCAAGTCCCCACACCCCAAAATAACCTCGTTTCCCATTCTTTCATAACAGACGTTGAATTCTTTTGATCCAACGGCTCAGAACTTAACGCCCCATTTACATAAAACTGTCCGAAGACAGACCTAATCCCCCCCCCCCCATTTCACTCTCACCTCTCTCAAGCCCCAAACCCTAGCTGCCCTAGAATTCCATCACCATCTTCGTTGTGGTCCGCCGACCCGAAATCGCCTCACGGCGGCGGACCACCTCGGAACCACCTCAAATTAACACCAGATGATCACCTCCTCTTCCTCTTTCCATCTAACACCACAACTACTTTCAAGCAAATCCAGAACCCCTCGAATCTTAGATCTAAGACCCCCCAAAATCCTAATTTTTCTTTTTTGTTCTTGGTCAGTTTTTGGGTCGATTGAACCAAAGACCTCCATTAGTCAACTGTTTCTTGCTAGAACAGTCGATTAATATTTGTCCAAGTTCATATTTTCCCATTGAAAACTTGTCGGGTTCATAATTGACGACTCCAACATGAACCTGAGGTAGCTTTCTCTTCCTTTTCTCTTATTCTTCATTTCTTTTATCATCTCCGTCTCTTGCTTTTCATGTTCGATTAGCTTTTTGTCTTAGTTAAATTATAAGTAATTAGGTATGTTACTCTTTTTTATTTTTGCATGTTTGTTCATATCGGTTAGAAGCATGATGAATTTCATAATTGTTTGAAGTTTTATTTCAAATTGTCTAAAGTTAGGATGCTTAAGTTTAATTTTTAGGGTTTTGGTAAAATTTGATTGTTCTATTTTCTCCTTTGTGTTTTGTTTCCTTCTAATATCCGTTTGTTGCATATTCATTGATTAGAATGGTTTTAGGTGTTCATTTTATTTGACAAATCTCTGACTCGTCATTAGAAAGCCTTAGTTCTAGTTGATTACTCTGTTTAATTGGCAATCTAATTAGTTTAATTTCTAGATTTTCCAGGCCTCACTCCTCTGTTTTGTTACTATTTAAGAATTCATTGTTTTCGTTTAAGATTAACTTGTTAATTCACTGGTTTATAATTAAATGGTTTGAATTAAGCCCTAAATACCTTTAAACCTAAAATTCATTTCAGAATTAAAAGGGCATCGAAACAAGCCTAGGAACCCTAATGCTGGAATCTTCTAGATTGCTCTAGGAGGTTCCACAAAGGTTTTTGAAATCAAAATTTAGGTCAGGGCTGGTTAGAATTGAAATAATCAGTAAATAAAAGGATAAAACTGGTTTTACATAAGATAAAAATCAGAAGGTTCTAGCACTTTGTATAACTGTCCCATTCATAGCATAAAAATTCTGGAATTAGGCTGAAAAAGGGACAACTAGCTGTTAAAAGATGCTATACTATCTGACATTTGAGGAATTTAGGGTAGAATATTCCTTTGTTATGCTGTGTTAGTACACTCTATAAAAGGAGTAGACCCTTCTCTCACTCGGACAGATTGATTAGCCTATTTTCACCCTGAAAATTCTCTGAATATACAGAAGAAGAAGAAAAAGGAAAGCTTCCTGCCATTTTCTTATTCTAAAATCAGTTTTGGCCTAGAGTTCCTATATTAGTTCATTCAAGGGCTTCTGATTCTGTAAACTCAAGTCATTTGTTCTTTATGATCTGGGTTGATTTTGGTTGTGCTGTTTTGTTCTTGATGGTTGTCTCCTTCATAGTTTCGATTAGAGGTTCATTTTGTCTCACTTTGGATTCTTGATGTTATAGGTATGTAGCTCTTTTATCTAATATTTTTCATGATTCATAAATGAGATATGGTGTTTGGTTAGAAATATGTATGTTGTTTCTGCCTATAGTTTTCTACACTTTTTTCAAGTTCTTTTTTGGTTTTATTCAATGAATGGTGTTCCTCTGAAGTTCTAGACGGTAGCTTTCTTGTAAAAATGACTTCTGCCATGTTTTATATGTGAATCATGCTTCATGGGTTATATTAAGTTGATCATTTCATTGATACTATCTATTGCTTACTACCTTATTGTCATGTGGTGCTAAATGAACTTCCTTTGTAATGAGACTTTTATTTTTCTTTATGAATGTATGTTAGTCGTAACAAGAGAGAAAAATCTCATAATTATTTGGGAGCTGGAACCAAATGGTGACTTGCAAAGACAGCTTTGTAGCTCGTTTTTGCAATCTGAAGCTTACTGAAGGGTTTGCAACAAATGAAAAGCCCAAAAACTTGTTGAACATCATTTGAAACAGTTTTCTTTAGCTGTATCTAAAATGTGTTGTAATTTAAATCCATGGATTGTTCACTAGCAAACTGATTTTTGTATAAATTAGTATAGAGTAGATTATAATAATTTTAAAGTTGATCATTGTGGTTGATAGTTGAGGTTTAAAGTATCTTAGTAAATATTATGTTCAATAGCCATATTAGTCCATTTGGTCCTTAATAGAGGATGTTGGATATGTACTGTATATGTCTAAAAAAGGCCATGTTTGATTATTAAGTACACTTAGCTGAATTATTTCACATTTCAACATGTTCAAAGTGATTTTATATGTAAGGTTGAGGTGATTCATGAATAAGTTTAAGGTATAATCTCTTATTGTTAGTATTAACAGCATGTTAAAATAGATTTATGTAACGACCCAACTTGTCATTTATAGAATTAACGCCTCGTTCAACGACTTAAGATTTCAAGCAGCTTCATAATATGTATTACGACCCGCATGTGAGATCGACTTTGATTTTCGGAAGATTCAAAGTTAGATTTAAAGAATAGTTTTAATTTAACAAACTTAAAAGAAAATTATTGACCGGAGAGTTGACTTTTGTGTAAATGACTTTGGAATGGTATTTCGATGATTACAATAGCCTCGTATGATAGTTTCGGACTTAGGCGTATGTTCGGATTGATTTAAAAGTTTTCGAATGGTTAACAGAACTTAATTTAGAATGTTTCGACATCGTTTCATCAAGAAAAAGTGGTACCGCATTAAGCCAATGAGCTCCAAATTCGATTTTTATTGAAGCATTGGATCCGTATCGAAATTTTTGAGTCATAGCAAAAAGAATCATCATATTCGAACATCGTATGAGAGAGTTATGCCCATTTCCGTGTTAGAAAAGATTTCTCGTTGCCGCCAGCGTCCAAGGTAGCGTGGGGCGCTAGCCCTGGCGCTGGAAATTTTTGGTGTTCTGGAAAGTGCTCCACAGGCAGCACCCCGCGCTACCTATGACGCACGGAAACGTCAGTGGCTCTATAAAATGGGGGTTTTGCCATTTTTGAAAAAAATAGAGTTGGGGAGCTCGGTTTGGACGATTTTCAGAAGGGATTTTATAAATTTGAACGAGGTAAGTATTCTTTATCATAAATCCTTTATAGATCATGATTCCATACTCATTTACATCATGAATCCATGAATTTATGGAAGAAAAATTAGATTTTTAGCAAATCTTCCAAAAATAAAAATCTAGGATTTGAAGGTCCGTTTGACATCGGAATTCGATACTTTTTGTATGGTTGAACTCGTATCGGAATGGGTTGTCGAATTTTATGAGTTTTGTTGGATTCTGAGATGTGGGCCCCACGAGCAATTTTGAGCTAAATTTCGGATTTTAATTCGAAAAATGTGTAAATTCATATGGAATTAGTTCCTATGATTCGTGTAACATATTTTGAATTATTATGACTAAATTTGAAGCTTCGAACGAATTCGCAAGGCAAAGGCTTGTTGGAATTTTAAATTGGTAGCAAAGCGAGGTAAGTGTTTGGTCTAACCTTAGCTTGAGGGATTAGGAGTTGTGTCCTAATTGTTATGTGTTATTTGTTGAGTACGATGTATAAGCATGATGACGAGTATCTATACGTTGGTGTCAAGCATGCCCGTGAGTTTTATACTTTGATTAATGTGACTCCGTTTCGTATTGTATATGCTCTATATGATAATTTCTATTGAGGAATATGACTTGTGGAAGTATTATTGTTAATTGAACATGGTAGAGCGTTGGCTCAAGTTGAGAATGTAATTGTTGAACAAGGTAGAGCGTTGGCTCAAGTTGAGAATTGAATTATTAAACATTGTAGAGCATTGGCTCAAGTTGAGAATTGAATTGTTGAACATTGTAGAGCATTGGCTCAATTTATGATTGAGTTACCTAATTTCATAATTTACCTCTATTTGCTCCACACAATGTTGTTAGCCTTCCTCTAATTCTTACATGTTACTTAGGTGTATTCTTTAATTGAAGCGATTGTTCTTCTTATCATCTTGTTATCTCTAAATTGTGAATTCCTCTATGACCCCGTGTATATATGCTAGGTGTCTAAATTGTTGTGGTTGTCGGTGTAGTTATCACGTGCCTATTATGTCTTGGTGTTTTGTTAAGGTTATTGCTCTTCTTGGTTTTCCGGTGATTATCTTGTTGCCGTGCATTCATACTCTTGGTGGTAGAATTTTCTTGTGATTGGGTTGTTGGATTATTTTGAATATTCTTCATGTTGTTGCTGTTTGTTTATTTGGGACTACGGATGCGAGATTCCGGTAGATCCTCCTTATATGTTTATTTGGGACTACGGATGTGAGATTCCGGTAGATCCCCCTTGTCTGTTTATTTGGGACTACGGGTTAGATTTCCGGTAGATCCCCCTACACATTTATTTGAGATTACGGGTTATATTCCCGGTAGGTCCCCCCGCACAGTTATATGGAACTACAGGAATGTACCCGGTAGATTTCCCCAGTACTGGGTATTTACATTTGGGACTACGGATCGGAATTTCGGTAGGGGTGTGCATTCGATTTATCGATTCGATTTTGACCCTTATCGATTATCGATTTGTACATATCGTTATCGTTTCAATAAGGTTTCAATTTAGATTTATCGATTTTGGGGGCTTATCGATTCGGTTATCGATTACACTAATAAAAAAATTTGCGGGATTCCACATAAAGTATATCGCTATAAACGCGACTAACTAATATGGACAAAAAGAAGCTAAAATAAGACGAACATCATTTATAATATAAAAATTACGTCAACAAGCACATGCAACAAAACTAAAGTAAGGGATCAAATGTATATCACCAACACTCCAACGGTATAAAAAAAAAATCATCACGGCTAATTATGTTTTCCATTAATTTGAACTTCATTCCCTTGATCTTTACATATGATCATTCATTAAATGTGCTAGAGGAAATAATAGGATAAGGGACTTAGGGTAAAGGAAATGATATAGATTAGAAAAAATAATATTGTATAGCCGCTTTCAAAATAGTAGCGGAATATATATATATTTTGTATGTTATATTAATCTACACAAATAGGTAATTACTCATTTAACAAGCGTCTACAGTCTAGGGGTGTGCATTCGATTTATCGATTCGATTTTGACCCTTATCGATAATTACTTATCGATTATCGATTTGTACATATGCTTATCTTTATCATTTCAATAAGGTTTCGATTTTTTCGATTTTGCGATAACAAATAATCAATTCGATTTATCGATAAACCGATTCGAATCCACACCCCTAGATTCCCGTAGATCCCTGTGCATTTATGAGTTGGACTACGGGACTGCACCCGGGAGATCCACTGAATATTTATATTTGGGAACTACAGGACGGTATCCTGAGATATCCCCGGTTGTTATCTCTATGTTGAGTTGTACTCCTTCCGTGATTATTTTATCTCCGTTGTAATTGTTGTTATCAATTCAAGTGTTTTAACGATTTAGATTCCTTTACGGCTATGATCCCTTGTGTTGGAATCCATAATGTTTGTTTATATATATATATATATATATATATATATATATATATATATATATTTCAATGCTTCAATTTCAACAATTATTATATTTTTAACTCAAATGATTTCTAAAAATAACTTCATCTTTTCTTGTTGATTTCCTAATTGGACTGGAAGTTGTACCCTACTTTATGTTAAGTGAATGATGCTCCTTGAATATTCTTAATTGTATTGAGTACGGAACCTATGAACTGAGTAACATGAGAACTATTCTTTAAATCTAACTCTGAATCTTCCGAAAACCAAACTCGAACTCACATGCGGGTTGTAATACATATTATGAAGCTGCTCGAGATCTTAAGTCACTGAACGAGGCATTAATTCTTAAAACGATAAGTTGGGTCGTTACAAATAATCGACTAAAATACGTAATTATAGCCTATCATCAACACCCACACTTAAACCATTGCTCCTACTCGAGCAATCAAACTACACTTTATATAGACACGACCTTTTTAAACAATTCTCTTAACTCATTACAACAAGAATATTTAAAATAGATTAAACACAAAAGTGTAACATCTTCACCTCCAGATTTGACTCACAAGTACCATGTATTATTCACAACTCACTCACTTACTCTAACATAGAGGTCACTGATATTACCTTTCCTTCATGAATCAGGTGCCCTCACACAACAAAAGAGAGTAGTTCCACACAATAAAATTTAAGAACACTTAGGAACTCAAGATAGAAATAATTCACTCACTCTAAGAAATAACATTCATATATCACAAAAGATGTACCATAGGCTTGCCCGTAATGTACTACTCTACTAATCGAGCTCATTCAGTCTAGGATCAAGTAGGACTTTATATGGTTGTAATGTACGTTGCGGGACTGGTATGATTCATTTAGATATAAGAGTGACTACACCTCCCTAAGAACTTTAATACATATACTTTAACATTTAAAACTCCACACTTATGTCAAACCAAACTCCACCTTCACATCATGTATATTCCCCATACTTCTTTAAGCACAATTACCTCAAGAGTCACCACTTTTCAAGGAATAATTTTTTTTTCACAGCAATACAACTACTTTTACTTTTCTTTCTTTTTCAATTCAAGTGGCTCTTACTTTTTTCAAAACAGTGCACCTTTCTCCTAATTTCATTAGTTTCACTCAAAAGCCAAACCAATCATCCCACACTTAACTTTTACAAAGTTCATAACAATTCAAGTGCTCATGAGAGGTGAAATTGTTTAAATAGATGGTTAGTTCAAACAAATGGGTAAGGCTTATAATGTGGTTGCCAAAGAAACATGATTACATGCTCAAATGGGTTAACTACCATACATAACAATTAGGCGGGTAAAATATATATATGGCTCAACAAAGAAATGCCTATATAATTTCCAAGACTGAACAAAACTACTACTTCGCTTTGTAAACACACGAGGCAAGTTCTAGGCATCAAATGTAATGCATAGAATAACACAAACCTCACACGCACATGGCACATAACTCACTCAGGATTGGTTTCATCAAGACACTCTAGTCAAAGTAGTTAAGCAAATTAAAATCATACAATTTAAGGTACTTATACAAGAGCCAAACTGAGTCGAAGCGTCACAACCAAAGTACTCATTATTCTCAAGG
Source organism: Nicotiana glauca (assembly GCA_026770625.1). Classification (NCBI taxonomy): domain Eukaryota; kingdom Viridiplantae; phylum Streptophyta; class Magnoliopsida; order Solanales; family Solanaceae; genus Nicotiana; species Nicotiana glauca. Next base: position 53,392 of record MU737038.1, on the reverse strand, counting down.
CATAACAAAGTCAAGAGATATTGCTTCAATTCAATCATCTCACACTGGCTTCTACTCCTAAAAAAATAAAACAAACTACACCTGGTTTAAATAAAACCCTTAGAAAAGAACCGCCGCACAAAGAAAAATCAAGGGAGAATTGCTACACTACCTAACAAAAGAAAGTTTTTTGTCCTTTTTCTTTAGACTTAAATCCCTCAAGAAAATTGTCTAATAGATCCATCGTCGGAAAAAATCTAATCTTTTTTAAAAAAATTAAAAATATTATTCAATTAAACTAACACAACTAAAGTAGCATAGAAAGTCACCCAGATAATCTCCTCACCCCACACTTAAAATTATGCATTATTCCCAATGCACATCATAACTATAAGAGGGTAAAAGAAACTCCCTGGTAGGCCAAAGGCCGAAGCACTAACAGTTCATGGGGTACTCAGACTTCTCCCAGGCTTGGTCCTTCGTGCAGGTACCTCACCACTTAGTTCCAACCATCTGGTTTGTTGTTGCATCCTTCCAATAGATTTGCTTTTCATGCTCATAGAAAACCAAAAATCGACATTACAAACATAATACAATTATAGAAATAAAAAAATAAAAGAAAGCAATAAAGTTGGGTTACCTCCCAACAAGCGCTTGATTTAATCGCGACACGACGCGAATCACTTTTTGCCTCCACCTCGAGCTTATGAATTGAACCCCCAATTTGGCATCAAGTTTTTGGCTATGCTCCAGGGGTGGAGGAACAAATCTAATTGGCCCAATCAACCATTGTACTATTCTACACTTCTTGGCTTTTAGATGAGGTATGTAGTCATATCTTTCTGACAAGAAAAATTCCAGAATGTAGGCACCTTGTTCCTCATTCCTTGACTTCTCGATCGGTTCGGGTGACTCTATTTCCATATCGTCATCCAAGCATAATGTACAAAAATATTTGGAGTGAGGACCAATGCGCGCACACACATGAACTTCAGGACTTTCAGCATCCTCAACATCAATGATACTAGAGTCAACAAAATTTATAACCTCAGTGTCCTTGCTAACTCTAACCTCACTTCTACAACATTGACATCCTCAAATTGTAGTTGGCTAGGTTGTTGATATTATACTCTGACCTCTTTAATTAGCACCTCAAATTCACGCCCTTCTTGTCTCATATCCCCAAAATTGGCTTGCTGAGCATTAAAAGCTTCAACCACTTGACTCACTTGACCCTCAAAGTTGCGAATAGTTTCTTCTTGCCTTTCTATCTGCAATTGTTTTTTATTATTTTTATCCAGAAGGCACTTTAACATATATTTGAACTCCTTCAGGTCTGCATCCCTAGGTTCTTTATGCTTATTAACTTCACAAGAAAAGGTAGAACCATCATAGTAAGGGATTCAGGAAAGATAAGAAATATAGGCATAACCATGAAAGTGACCATTTTTACCACCACACACATCACACACATTCCACAAATAAGATTGAGTTGGTGCACATAACTCGCTCTCGAGAATATTTTAATAATTTTGATACGGGTAATTTCCTTCACAATATGTAAGAGGATCAATAGTAGAATTATCTACACCTAAATTTCCATAATTCCAAGATGTCATGTTTCTCAAATCTACAGTTATAATAAAAAAATACAAAAAAACAAAACAAAATTTCAAACTCGAAACCTAGCAATATATACAACTAAAACAACACCGTTAGTTCATTTGGCAACGACGTAAAAATTTGATCACGCCCAACTCTAGTCCTAAAAAGATAAGTGGTCGCTGCAAATATAATCCTGTCTAAAAGTCCGGAGTCAAAACCCACAGAGAACTAAGGCTTAGCTATATCTATTTAATATCACTAAGAAGACAAGTTTGAATAATTTTTTAAGTTATAATATGAAGATTTTTATGTCTAACTAATTAACTAATAAATTAACGAAGTAAATTAAAAACTAAGGATATTAAGGGTTGGAGAAAAGATTATGAGGTCTAGAGTTATGATTTCCTCAATTGTCGGAATCCTTCACGCTATATCTTCTATAATTTTGCCTAAGTATTCTCTACTGATCATGAGTACTCTGAGTGTCGTAGCTCTCTCTCAAGCAACTACCACAATATACTAGATGTATTCTCTCGAACTACACTAGCTAGCATTAATTCACCTCTCACTATGATCACACCAATATTTCGTTATTTCTAATCCCACCTTTAAACCCTCCGTATTGATTTCTCACTTACGTTAGAAATGATGTTATTTTACATCTACCTAAATATGTACTCTCTCTCGAGCAGTACATACTAAATAGGCATAGTCAATTGATGTCCATTCAATCAACAACAACAAACACATAGTTGAACAAGTAGAGAAATCTAAAGGCTTAATTATATAGAAATATAACAAGAGTTCATCCTACAAAAGGTTTCATCAAAACCCTAGATAGCAAATTAGCTATTCATAATAGTATGCATAACTACAATACTAGAATTTATAACCAATAATGGAAATAGGAAGAAGGAAGTGAAAAACTCGTAGAAGAATTCTCCGCCTTGCTCCCAGTGTGTTCTTGCCTCCTTAGGTCGAATCCCCAATCTCCTTAGCCTCCTTAGATCTAAATCATGTCAAAAGTATCTCAAAGGTGCTCAAAATACCATTATATATATATATATATATATATATATATATATATATATATATATATACCTTAAATACAATTAAGGTCTGGCCCAAATAATTATACCTTCTCTTACGCTAAAAAGGACACTTTTCCAGGTCAGGACGTCCGCGACCACATATTCGACTGCGGACCTGACCGCAAATTTTGCATAGTATTCTGTCCGTGGCCGCGGATTCAACCGCAGATTGTTTGGAATTTTGAAAAATGTAAAATATAAAAGTTGTATCCCTTTGAATTAGCTTTCCAACCATATATTGTGTAGCCCAAATGGAGTTCTAAGTGAAACATTATGTGTATTTTACTAGACATCGCGTAATATGCCTACTCGATTCTTCATTTTGTTGCTCTATCATATGTTGATCCCTGAACATGATCGCAACTTAATTTCTTGATCTTTTACTCAGACTTCAAAGCTCCAAATCACTTGAATTCATTTCATAACATCTACATAGCTCGAAATCACTCATACAAGGCATAAACCACTCAATTAGTGCAAAATAATGGCGATTAAAGCTCAAATTCAATTGAAGTGTAGTGAATTGGAATGTAATAATCGACTAAAATACGTAATTATAGCTTATCCTCACATCATATTAAATAACCCTAAGCACTTCCTTGATTTAAAATATTTGATTTCTCAAATAACGTATTTATATAAATTATAAAAGGGTTTCCAGTTCTATTATCACACGTAAATTCCACTGAGGACGTTCGGCCGATCCAACATAAATGTAATTGTGCACTATCGAGGGTCGAATGGCACGAATCATAGATGCATCTGTAAATTTCCCTGCTCGCGAATCACACATGCGACGTGGTCCCCGCTCGCGAATCATATATGTGATGCGGTCAAACATGAATTTAAGAAAATACTCCGATCGCGAATTATACATGTGACGCGACCAAATGTAGGTTTAACATTTAAATCATATCTCTTTCTTGATTCTTTATAAAATAATGAAAATTCAACTTGAAACTTTTTAAGGAAAGTACCCCGATCACGAAACATACGTGCGACGCGGTTACACATAGATTTCTTAAGCTATTATAATATTCCTTAATTCATTACATATGGACTCTCGTCACCTCGAAGTTCAAATGAAATCTTTTAAATCTAAATTCTTCAAATTTCAACTCTTTCAAGAAAATTATTACTCAACCTCAATCTTGTTTCTTCTCAAGCAACCCACAAACATAAATTGACAACGATATCAACAAGGGATAATGTAGACATAGACTACCCCGGGCATAGGCATAGCTAGTAGCTACATACGGACTCTCGTCACCTCGTGGGTACGTAGTTCCCCATAATTAAAAGCACATATTAATTTATTTCACCTATGAGGTAAATTCCCTCTTATAAGGTTAGGAAGGAGACTTATCCTCATCTCAATGCCTACTTTCTGGTCCAAGGATGAGCTCCGACCCCTAAATCGGTGCCGAACAATCCAAAACAATTCAAATGGTGTATAAATAAATCAATATACGCTCAAAAGTTCATATTCCAACTATTAAGGTTATTACCCAACTCTAAATGCAAGATCCCTAAAATCCAACCCCAGGCACATGTGCCCGGATTTCGAATTGTTTTGAAGATAAACTTTACCTATTACCCTACGAACTCAAATATATAATTTGTTTCAAATTCCATGCCCAAAGTCGTGGTCAAAATCCAAAAATACTAATTTCTAGATTTTTTTACCAAAACCCCAAGTTTTCACTAATTTTCCATGAATTTCCATGTTAATATATATATATATATATATATATATATATATATATATATATATTT
>MU737038.1:38582-48813 GCA_026770625.1 Nicotiana glauca | reverse complement strand
ATATATATATATATATATATATATATATATATATATATATATATATATATATATATATATATATATAAACAATCCAAGTATTTAACTTGCAATATGTGAGAATCACCTACCTTGACATGGATAATGAAAATGGAGCTCCAAAATCGCTCCTAGGTTGGTTCCCATGGAAGAAATGAGATGAAATGAGCCAAACCCATTTTTTCAAACTTATACACTGCCCATGCGACCATTCTTTGCATTTGCGATCCCCCATCGCGTTCGCTATAAATAAAATTCTCAAAAGCCATTTCCAAACTCTTCTCAGACAACCTCTAGTATAATGGCCATACCTTTTTGTACAAACTTCTAAATGACAAATGGTTTAATATTTTGAAAACTAGACACCAATATCAACAATTTCATGTTTTGGTCATCTCCCAAATCCTTATAGATTTTGAGATATAAGTTGCCAAAGTCAGCCCTATGCAACACAAATTTCTTCTTCATCTTCCCAGATAGCCTGTAGTGTACCAGCCATAACGTTTTGTACACAAATTCAAATACTAAATGGTTTACCTTTATGAATACTAGACACAAAAGACTATAACTTTTATTTTTGGATTATCTCCAAATTTCTTATATATTGTGAGGTATGGGCCTTCGAAGTCAGACCTACGTAACAGAGATTTTCTTCTCCGCGAACGCTAAGAACAAAATCCCATAAGCAAAATCCTTCTTCGCGAACGCTAGAGGATCCTCGTGAACGCGAAGAACAACACCAGACACCAGCATTAGCTATTGCAAAACAGCCCGAAAAGATCTGAAACCACCCCGAAATACACCTGAGGCCCCGTCCAATCACACAAACCAGTCTCATAACATAACATGAACCTGCACGAGGCCTCAAATCACATCAAACAACATTTAAATCATGAAACGCACTCCAATTCAAGCTTAATGAACTTTAGAACTTCAAGCTTCTACATTCGATGTCGAAACCTATCAAATCAAGTCCGATTGACCTCAAATTTTGCATACAAGTCAGATTCGACACTACAAACCTACTCCAACTTCCGGAATCAGAATCTGACCCTGATATCAAAAAGTCCACTTCCGATCAAACTTCTCAAAAACCTTTAAATTTCTAACTTTCGCCAAATGATCCCAAAATGACCTATGGATCTCCAAATCCACTTCTAGATGCGCTCCCAACACCAGAATTATTATACGGAGCTATTCCGAAATTCGGAATTCCAAACGGACATCAATAACATGAGATACACCTCAAATCAAATTTATGAAATTCTTCAAAATGTCAATTTCCACAATAGGCGCCGCAACACTCCCGGGTCATCCAAAACCCTATCCGGACATACGCCCAAATGCAAAATCATCATACGAACCTGTTGAAATCTTCAAATCCCGATTCCAAGGTCGTTTACTAAAAATCACACTTTAGTCAATTCCTCCAACTTAAGGCTTCCGAATTTAGAATTTTCTTCCTCAATCAACTCCAAACTTCCCAAAATTCAATTCCGACCATGCGTACAAGTCACAATACCTGAAGTGAAGCTGCTCGTGACCTTAAACTGTCGAGCGATGCGCTAGAGATCAAAACATCCGATCGGACCGTTACATTGACAATCATACAAATATCTAAGACTTATTTTAATAACAACTTTTTAAAAGTATATGTTTCTTTTTTAAATTTCGAACTATCAAACGACATCATATAAATTGAGACAGAGGGAATAATACACTCATGGAGAATAACTTGTAACGTGTTTAACCAAAAAATAGATTTTTTCGGTCAAAGTCTATATTTAGAAGAAAACAGGTTACTGATGATCAAGTTTTACTTCACTTTCACAATAATATTTAGGAAAATAATAAAAACGATAGAGAAAATTGACAAATAGAAATAAGGAATGAAACGATAGTCAATTACTAAAATCAAGCTTTGATAAAGCGGAGAAGTATAAAATGTATTTCAATAGTACTTGGAATCTGTCCTTACAAATTAAATTATGTATCCGTATATAGGAGTGTACAATCATAACTGTTTTCTCACATAATTTGAATTCATTATGGTCATTAATTGTATTGATTGCTCATTACCACAGATAGCCGTAACTGACATATTTATTGCTATAGATACCTTATAATTCTTCCGATTCCCCTTCCTTAGTTACTTCTGGTTCATGTATCTTCCCTTCTTTTTGATCCTTATTCATTCCATTCCCTTCTCTTATTTGATAACTTTTAGGGCCCGTTCTCTTCTCTCTACTGTCTCGTGGGTATTTCTCCCGCGCTTTCCTTGTTCAATTAATTCTATTAATTGAGAATGCCACTTGCCGCTATATTACTACTCCATACGTCATGTTTTGTCAGCATACTAACATTCTACGTGTAATGCCCTTTTTCCACCAATACACATGGGCGAAGCTACATAGCCCTAAGGGTGGTCAGTTGACCACCCTTCGTCGAAAAACTATACTGCATATATGGGTAAAATATTTGATTTTAGAGGTATATAACATATATCAAACACCTTTTATTGGAGATTATTTTTTTACTTCTTTCAAGTTTGAACACCCTGAATGAAATTTCTTGTCTGCCCACCGATAACTTATATACTATGTTATTCCAGCATGTGAGGTATATACATGTGCAAGGTACTCTAGTTTAAAAAAGCTAAGTAAGAAAAGAATCAAAAGATCCTTAGACTTTGGCACTATGCACAGTACTCTAAAGATGTCTACATTCATTCTGTAGCATAAATCTTTTAATCAATAAACTAACTTTCAATTTATATTTAAAAAAAAAAGATTTATATGTCTTTGATGGTAGGCGGCAAGTCAAAAAAGAAAAAGAAAAAAAGGAAAAAACAAAAACAAAAACAAAAACAAAAACAAAGAGAAGGTGCGAAAGACAACTGACAACACCACTTTTTGTGGAGTACCGTGGCTGTGCTTCTCATTTTACTCTCACGAAACCAAAACAAATGCCAATGCCATATAAAGCAACCCTCCACTTTCCCAAATCTACAGGTGGGGTTTCTGTTTTCTGAATTTTTTTCTCCATCTGGGTCTGATCCAAATTTGTTGGAATTGTATCAAAATGGATAATAATGAGAAATACTCAGAGGAGTTAAATGTGGCCGTCAGAGTTGTGCATATGGCATGTGCTCTCTGTCAAAAGGTGCAAAAGAGTTTGCTCTCTACCACTTCTGATGATGATGTTAAGTCCAAGGATGACGATTCTCTTGTTACTGTTGCAGGTAGTTTTTGTTTTTTCTTCATTTTTCTCGTATTGGGTTTCTGCAGAATGTTTATTTGTTAATAATTTTTTTTTGTTATAATGGGGATTTGAACCCTTTCCCCGTCCTTTAATCACGAAACTCTCGTTTGTTTCACTAGAAATTTAGCAGCTTTATTTAGGTGTTGATAGCACATCCTGGAATATGGCATTTTGTTTTTTTAGTGCTTTCTCATATACTGGGAGCTACAAGTAGGATTGAAGTTGTAGTGGGAAAAGGGTGATAATGCCGAAATTTGAGTCCTCATTTGAATTGGACGCGCAATTGGGCCATTTGTCCGTTAAGAGATAGTCCCAAGGTTGGGCTCGTCAACCGATATTATCCGATGCATAGTAGGCTACACGGATAACTATGCAGAGTGAGCGAACAAAGTCTACATTGAAAGTTGATAAGAAAAAAAAACTACATATAAGGTGTAGGAATACTCTTAATGCTAGATTGTTTAGAAAAATCATGCACACTTGGAGCAAAGTGGATAATATCTATCATGTTAAGAGTATTTATGGGCTGCTAGCCCAACTAGTTGTATTAGAGCTGATGGTTTGGTGAAACGAGTATAAAGATGACATAGTGATCCGTCAAACGAGCCGACTTGATGTATTTTCCCATCTACAGCCCGATTTACTACTTTTACCGTTATTTGGATATGCACACAAAAGAAGAAGCTTGTGGGCTTTGGTGACCATAAATACTCAGATGATGGAGATGATGGATGACACACAGTGAATCTCCAAATAAGTCCATAAATCTTGGTGATGGATCATGCGATACTTAGTTCGAGGGGAGATTGTTGGGTATACGAATCAGTACTCTTAGTAGTGTGAGGCTCTATGAGGAACCGTGTGGGTTTGATAAAAGCGGACAATATTACATCATGTTAAGAGTATCTTTAGGTTGGCGTAGCCTGACATATTTAGCTTGAAGCGTGTAACTACTTTCACACAAGGCAAGAAATTACTGCTTTTGATTATGTCTTTCACCACAATGAAGACTTCGTCAACAATGCGTATGCAGGAATTATGTCTTCATTAGTTAGACTTCACACACTATATAAACAAATAGTTGTAGCGTGCGATAGAAAGCGGAAAAACTACGTAGACAGTGTCAGCCTATTGTGATAATTCAGGCTTGTATATGCATTTGGCCATTTGGGTCTTGGAATATAGTTGTTTTAAGGGCTTTACCCTCTATTTCCAAATTAAAATTTGTTCCGTATTATTTTAAGTGGTATCAACCTTACATACACACACACACACACACATATATATATATGTATGTATGTATGTATGTATGTATTGTTTCTTAGAAAATTATAATTTAGACAAACATATTTAAGAAAATACTTACGAAATGGTATCGGATGATACCCTTGCTAAAGGGTCTGTAAGCCACTGCTCGTCAGCATAACTGTTTCTCCTTGGAGTCAAGTAAAATATATATATATATATATATATATATATATGTATATATATATATATATGTATATATATATACACATATATGTATGTATTGTTTCTTAGAAAATTATAATTTAGACAAACATATTTAAGAAAATAGTTACGAAATGGTATCGGATGATACCCTTGCTAAAGGGTCTGTAAGCCACTGCTCGTCAGCATAACTGTTTCTCCTTGGAGTCAAGTAATGTCAGCGGAGCACCATCTACAACACGATCTATTAACGTGCAATAGGAGTTGGCTGAATGTGTCACAAGCCATGCCACTTCCATAGATCGTACCTTGTTTTTATGGATAGAACTCATGACATGATTGGATAGTCTGTTGAGTCTGTTAAGACTTCTTGTATAAAATGGCAAATACTGCACTACGGTTGATATAATGCAATCATCACAGAACCAGTCAATCAACTTCAGTTCAATTATCCTTTGTCTTTCAGTCTTTTACTTGCATTATTTACAGCATGCCTTATACTACTTTTGTCGCTTCTACCTTAGCCAAATGTTGTCTAGTCCGCTTTCCAGGGACAGATTTAACTTGTGACTCCTTAGCCAGGACGCTTTCTTGAATAAGTTTGGGAACCTCCATAGGAGAAGCAAAGTTCCCTTCTCTACGTCAATCATCTGATTACAAGTGAGAACCATGTGGAAACGAAGGGTTGGCTACTTCTAAATCTTGACGCAACAAAGAGAAAGTAAGAAGTAGCACAAGAATGAGATAAGAATCTATGTTTGGTACACAATATTATGTAAATAATACTCGTTACTCTAGATAATTTTGACTTTAAGTTCCTTGTATAGTTGTATGCCCTCTTATACTAGCTTAACCACAAGGGCTACATTGCTGTTTGTCTGATAAAATTTGATTTATCTTTGTCTGGTGACGGGTGTTCTTAAATTGTTGAAGGAGAGGCGTCCCTTTCGGAGGCAAATACATGCTTTAAAGTAGTTGGAAAGTGGAACCGGACCTCAGATTGGTTGAAGTTATATCCTTAGATAATATAAAAGATTGCCTATTCTTTTTTCATTATCTACAGAGATATGGGTTTCACGCGGCAATTGAAAAATGCTTGGATGGTCATATAACTGACAGTATTGTTAGTTCGACATGGGAACTGTTGGTCAGCGTCAACATGTTTGGTTTAGGGGTCTAACAGAAGAAGCTTTGATTCTCTGTTCTCTTTTTAATTATTATATAAAGGTGGTTTTCTGGGAGCTTGCGCACACCTCTATTGCTCACCAGGTAATCATTACCTCCAACCAGCTCAAATAGTGAGTAACTGTACCTATGAAGACTTAGGCAGATGAAAAAGAATCACTTAGAGTTTTTTTTGCCTCTACTGGGATCTGAACCCTTGTCTCTCATGGTTTCATCACACTTCATTGACCTCTAGACCATACTATTGGGATTCTTACCGGACACAAAAACTTCACTCGAAAGCTTCGTCTGTTGTCGTCTGCTCTTAATACGTTATAACTGATCTTTATGCTTAAAAAGCACTTTGAGTTCAGTGACATTGCATGTTTAGGAATGACATTGCATGTCTAAGATCACAAGATTCAGAAGTGTATTTTTGGCGTGTTATGCACACTTAAGTTTACGATCACAAGATTCAAAAATCTTTATTACAATCTTAACCTTTTGTGCCTAGTCAAACTAAGACACATGTAATGAAACAGAGTAGCTTTTTTCTTTTTCTTTCACTGAATAGAAGAAATCCAGATGCTTCAGTTTTTATTTTGGCTGCTTCACAATTTAATTTTGGATGATTTTCCAGTAACACTGCTACGGTGTCTGATGTCTCTCGATTATGACTTTGTAGGAGAGCGAAACAGCATCTCTAGATTATTTGCTCAGACTTTCTAGAATTGTTACTGGATTCTGATAGTGTTTAATAGAAACCTGGCACCTATAACGGGCATATTTGTCTGTATTGTTTGTTTCTACTCCTTAACATATTCAGGATGTAAGTTCTCTTACTGTTTCTACCTACAATTCTGCATTAATATTTTCATGTCTTCATTTTTTATTGAATATGCATAGATTGCTTCCATGTCTGCTAAGTGTTTCCTCATTTTGTTTGCATGGATAGATTGGAGTGTGCAAGCAACTGTAAGCTGGATCCTTTCAGATGCTTTTGGCAGCGAGAATGTCTCCATAGTCGCTGAAGAAGACGTGCAAACTCTCTCCAAATCTGACTCAGCAGGTCTGTTGGGTAAAGTTATTAGCACTGTTAACGAATGCTTATCAGAAGCTTCCAAATATGGTCTTAAAAATCCTGATGAAGCCCTAGGGCCTTCAGAAGTTCTTGAGGCTATTAGTCGCTGCAATTCAAGTGGCGGTCCTCTCGGTAGGCATTGGGTTCTTGACCCGGTTGATGGAACATTGGGGTTTGTGCGTGGAGGTCAATATGCTGTGGCACTAGCATTAATTGATAATGGAGAAGTTGTGATGGGAGTGCTAGGTTGTCCTAATTACCATGTAAAGAGGGACCGGCTTAGTAACCAGAAGCAAAATCATATTGCATCAGATATTTCAATGCACTCATCTGATGTTTTGGAAGTAGGATGTGTGATGTACACAAGGAAAGGTACTGGTGAGGCTTGGGTGCAGCCACTGGTTTATGGCGATAGGAAATTTGAGTGGCCAAATTTTGCAAAACAAATTCACGTCTCTTCAATTGATGATGCCGCATTGGCAACTTTTTGTGAGCCAGTCGAGAGAGCCAATTCAAATCACAGCTACACCGCTGGACTTGCTTGCTCTGTTGGGCTTAGGTTTGTTGACAATCTGTCTCCTACTATTGCCTGTTTAGAGCCAGTCTCCAAGGATTCACTTAGTTTCCAAAAGTTAAATTTGTACGTTGACTAGCTCTTTCATTAATTGCACTATGAAGCTCCTTCCTTCTTCCTTCTTGAAAATGTAGACTTGTTCCCGATGTGTTTTTGGGTCGACAAATTACACCTGTTTATAAGAAAAATTTGTTAATATGTTATTCAAGAAGAAAAATAAATACATGTTGATATGTTATTTAAGCTTTGTGCGAATAGTGTTCTGTTCTCTAACATTTTATTATCAACTGGCAGAAATAAGCCCCTCCGTGTTTATAGCATGGTAAAATATGCGGCCATAGCACAGGGAGAAGCTGAAATTTTCATGAAATTTGCAAGAGCTGGTTACAAAGAGAAGATTTGGGACCACGCAGCTGGTGTTCTCCTTGTACAAGAGGCTGGCGGTGTTGTAACCGATGCAGGAGGGCATTCACTTGATTTTTCTAGAGGGATATACTTGGAAGGTCTTGATAGAGGAATAGTTGTTTGCTCCGGCATTAAGCTGCATGAGAAACTAATTGGAGCTGTTTATGCCAGCTGGGATTCCTCTAATCTATGAGCCTCCCTTTTCCGCTCGACAGTCGGTGATGGAATCCTATATTATTACATGCTTCCGGGTAAAGTCCTTTTTTATAATTTAGCGTCTCACTGAGTTGCATCTGCTTCTCCGTTAAATTTCATAAAACCAAAGATCTCAGATTGCGAATGCCCAACCTGAGTTTAGATTCCTATGAGTGGCTTTATGTTTGTTCACTAGATTCTTGTAGTCTCATTATTGGGAAATTATATGACCACTGCAGGTGGTAAATATTTGTACTATTCTCATTTAAATTTTAAAGTGGTAATATTTCAGGTGACAAACCTTTGCAAATGGAGTTCGCTTTTGCAATGGTTCATGAAGATCCGTGTTTGCTCTGGGACAACATTGCGGACTGGTTATTCAAGAAACAGGTAAATCTGAGGCTAGTGTTGCAGAGAAATGTTTCCTAAATGGCTGGTTGGTTTACCAAAAAGCAGAAAAATCTGAGGCTACTATTGCAGAGAAGAGTTTGCTTGTCGTTCTGAGATCGTGAAGGGTAAACTTCATTGCTTCAACGACCAAGTTTAAAGTACATATATGTTCCAGTCTTCAATCCCCTCCCTTAACAAAGATGCAAAAGAAGACTGTTGCTGGATTCTGATACTATTGGTAGAGATCTCAGTTTTAAAATGGATTGGAATGCCCAGTAACCCGATTTGACCCATGGGAACTTTTTACCATAACATAATCCTTGCATCATTTATGTATTCCATTGACACACACACACACATTTTAATTTGAATACAAATCTACAAATTGAGACTTGTATCCTCTCTTTTAAAAGAAAGAATTGGGACTCAACCCTCAGGGGTTGGCCCGGAGGTAATTGATTTGAGCCTTGTGGTTTGCTCCCTTTCAAGGTCTTAAGTTCGAAACCCACTGGAATTTTTGAGGGCCATCGGACTGGGTAAAACCTAAATTAACCGTGGTGCACTTGCGGGAAACTCCTTGACGAGGGCCTGTGCACCACCGGGATTAGTCGGGGCTCATAGAGACTCGGACACCCGGTGCAAATCAAAAAAAAAAAGAAGAAGAAAGAATTGGGACTCGCCCCGGGGCGGAGCACTCATAACACGCCCATGGGCTTATGTGTGAGACTTAGTTTCGTGAGACTTACGTCTTGGCCCCCGGGGCTTACGACGCTCCGGACACGCCCAATGCCCGACGTACTGGGCTCGCCTAATAGAACTTTATGCAATTGTGTGTAACTAATCTTGTAAATCCTTAAATTTTCTTAATAAATCGTTGACTATTCAAAACTACTTTTTTCTTAATCATAAATCATTAAGCTGATAGTATTTTATGTCATACTTAAAATAAAAATAATTATATGTTATCCACTAAGACTGCTATGATAGTAGATTTTAAATAAATCTTTCATTTAAAAGTATTTATTTATTAACTTTTGTTATGTCTTTATTATGTTAGTCTATAATTTTTTTATAATTATTTTCCTAAATATTTTTTTTCACGTTTACGAGAAATAATACTTATTAATTTAATAGCTCAGTATTAGCTAGTAACTATTTACAAATAATTAGTTATCTTTTTTTTATACGACAGCATACTAAGAGCTATTACAACGAGAGGTCAGTCTAGGTAACATAGTGCCTAGACTCTCTCTTTTAAGTACATGAACAACAAAAGCGGGTGGAAGAGCATAAGTTTATAAAATACAAAAAGTGTCCAAGCTACAACCATTTTTAGCTAATAGGTCCGTTACTCCATTAGCCTCTCTAAACACATGCTTCAAATATGGATCATTCGCCTTCCATAGTAGGTACCTGCTATCGTCAATCAAATTTTGGTAGAGACAATTATTAGATTTTAGGAGATTTATTACTTCCAAGCAGTCAGTCTCTATTACTAATGGGAGGAGGTTTTGCTTTAGTGCTAATTTGACTCCATGGAACAGGGCCAGGATTTCCATATATATGTTAGTAGCATGGTTGATTCTCATATTGAAACTTAAGGTTCATTGCCCCTACCATCCCTAAACACCCCTCCGACTCCTCCCACCCCTGTGTTCCCATCCATCAATATTTAGTTTATAGAAGTTAGTATC